>LPNX010981644.1:427945-582530 GCA_001517045.1 Pseudotsuga menziesii
TTCTATGGGTAAGTGGACTAAAACCTTTTTGCATGATCAATACAGGCTAATCATCAGCACAACAATATGCCACGAAAGCAGAAAAAGAAGGCCCAAGCAGATGAGGAGGAACCAGAAGTAGAGATAATAACCAGAATTGAGGTTATTTATGAAGATACTAAAGCCATTACTGGAATTGAGCTAGAGTATACATGGGGAGAGATATACCAAATGATCTCCAACCAGAGTGTTCCAGATGTTGGGTTTGAAGATCTGCCTATATATGCCAACATTAAGAGATCAGCCATTATGAAGGTGGCTACTAGACTTGAACTTTTCCCCTGTTCAAAGGTGATAGGGTGGATTTTTCCAAGGGAAGATGTAATGAGGATGATATTGGCCAACACCGAGGGGTAGGTTTATGCTGCATATAGCCCAACCTATGTATCCATGGCTTATAAGTTGCCAACACCACAAACCTATTTGACTGAGAGTTGGTTGAAATATCTCAACCTAGATATGGTGGAAACAGTTAAAAGAATGATGATCCCAGGCAAGAACTTCTGTACAAGGCCTTCAGGAGAGTACGAATCATCATGCCTCCACACTCAATACATGTTAATTTCCTTGATGTTAAGCCGGATTTTCGGGAGGGCTAATGGAAAAAACTTTAAAATAGATTGGGTACCAGTTATATTTTTTGTGGCCACCCAAGGTACAATTTTTAATTGGGTGAATATAGTATCCAAAAACTTGTCAGCTTGTATAAGTGCAGCATTGGGAGGAGTGTCCCAGAAGAAGATTTTTTTTTTATATGAGTTCAACATTGATTGATTGCATTTTATGTACTCAGCCATTCCCAACATTAAAGTGCCAATGGGATAAATACCAGTCCCTGGTGTATGCTGCCTATCAATTATTCTGGGCTCACAAGTATTATAGCTATTACAAGGATATTTGTGAGAATTTCATTATTCCATTGTATACATTGATTTTCTTGGTTGAATGTAATTGTATATCAGAATAAGCTATGAAAGTAGTGCAAGATAACGGGCAGGATTATTTGATAGAGGAAGGGTTGTATTTAAGGATATTTGGAGGATTAAGGGCTCCTTCCCTTCTACCCAGGTATGCTACAGACTATGCGATTCATAAAGAAGGCTGTGAGATAGTTGTACATTGACGGAGTGGGTAATTTCCTATTTGAGCAGAAGAAGGAAGTATACCCTATAGTCCCCTTTTTTGTAGGAAGTTATAAGTTTTGCAATGTGAAGACATCAGTAGAATTCATGAAGGAATTAGAGTATTTTCATTTTGGTGAAATAATTTATCATAGAAATGACGCTGAGAAGAAGGTAGTTGAGTATTGTGTAGCAGTTGGGGTGCATTTTGAGTATGCTTATTTTTGGGACAAGGATGAGGAAATTTTTCGGAGTGCTCAGAACATGAATTCTTTGAGGAGGAGATTCAAATGAAAGATAACTACCATTGGTGTAAAAGGAAAAGCTGCAGAACAAATTAAAAGGCAAGAAGAAGAGGAAGCAAAGAAAAGGCAGGAAGAAGCTCATAGGTTAGCACAAGAAGCAGAAGGTTGGTTGCGAGCCGAAGAAGATGAAAAGAGAAAGACAACTGAAGAGGCTGAGAAGAAAATAGAAGAAGAAAAGAGAAGAAAAGAATAAGAAGAAATACAGAGAAGGGAAAAAAAGTGAGGGATTAAGATTAGAAGATGCTAATAAGGAAAAAGAGCAAGCATAAAAAGCAGTTGAAGAGTCGAGAGAAAATACACAAGAAGAACAGGACCCTGCTGATCTAGGACAGACTCAGTCTTTTGCTGAGCCATTAGAACCTGCTATTCCATCTAGTATTATAGCAGGAGAAAATCCTTTGTCAGTATCTAGAATCGAACTAATTCCTTTCACTCCCATAGAAAGAGAAGAAGTGCTTGATTTAAACATCATTTTCTATGACAAGGTAAAAAAGAGGATTGTTAAAAGAATAGAGAAAAATGTGAACATGAGAGGTAAGACATGAGTAATGGTGACAGATAAGGAAGTATTCCATGGTATTGACAAAGATCCATGATTGATGGCAAAGGCTGGTGCAGCCACAATCCTAGCTACTGAAGATAATATGGACATAATAATGATGGATCTAGAGCAGTCCCAAAAGAAGGTCACACAGTTGAAAGAGACCTTGAAAAATGTGAGAATTGAAAGTCAGAGAGTGAAGAGGAAATATGAATATATGCTCAGTGAAATTGAGGTATCCAAGTCAGAGTGCTAGACTCTACAATCAGATAAAGATGCTCTAGGGTTATCCACAAGCAATATAGAAAAGGAGTCTAAGGCCATATTGGCAGACTTTGGGAGACTCCAGCAAAGACATCAGTTTTGGAGGCAGAAAGAGATAATATGAACTTATCAATGGAAGAGTTGAATAAAGAAAAGGGAAATTTAGAGGATAAAGTGACAGAATTGGAAATACAAAGGACCATTGGGGAAGGGAAAGCTAAGCTATATGAGACTCAGATACTAGCCTTGGAAAATTAGAAAAGTTCACTGGAAGTCTCATTGAAGACAACTATGGAGAAAAAAGCAGATATTGACCCTTTGAAGAAGAATTCTCTTACATTGAGGAATAATATTTATCAAATGTAGCTTCAGATGGTAGAAGAGAGGTTAAAGGTTCAACATGGGCTGGAGGATGTTATAAATACAACTTCTTATTTCTTGGACAGGACACAGGATATACTAGAGGCTCTACAGGGACGAATGACATGGTTAGAAACAAATAAGGAACCTCCAATAGATATACTTATTAAAGAACTAGAGACGATAAAGCTGGAGCATGAGCTAATCAAATTTGCGAGTAAAGCGGCATAGGAATTAGTAAAGACAGTGAGGAATAGGAAGAGTGCCTGTACAGAATTCTGTAGGAGAGTTCTCCTAACTTATAATCGGTGTCAGACCTCTGCTAGAAGGAAGTTAGAAGATCTGCCTGAGCATGAAATATTTTTGAAACAATTGCATGAATGATGTAATGAAGATGAACAGGACATTCAACTAGTGAAGGGATTAGATGAAAAGGTGCTTAAAACTTAAATAGCACATGCAGTAGTTAGCAGTCACTTGATGGAAGACCAAATTCGCCTGATTCCAACCAGAGTGGCGAGTATGAAGGTTCAAGTTTCTAAGCATGAAATCACCATCAGATTTTTAGAGCCTTCTGGTTTTGAAAATATAGCATTAGATGCAAACGTGTGGAAGAAATTTATGAATGATCAAGCTGGGCCATCCTAGTTGTGCTATTTTAAACGATTGATTAATTATGTAATATGTTGTATTTATATTTTCCTAAGTATATATGCTAGAGGACAAAATTTTGGTAAGGAAAGGTTAGGGGAATCCCAAAGGGCAAAGAGGGCAGCTCAAGAGTTTTTACTGTTTGTATAAATATAGGTAAATTAGATGTAAGAAAGGACCTTTTTTCAGGATATATTTGTGCAATATTATTGTAAGAAGAACTATTTCATCTTATAATAAAGAGTTTATATTTTCGGCTGGAGAAAGCACTGTGGAGTTTCAAATGCTTGCCATAGACTGGTTGAATGTGAGCTATTTCTGTTTCAGCTTATTTCTATGAATTGTGAGATCCTTCTAACTCACGAATTATTTCATGTTATGAATGTTTCCTATTTATTTCTATGAAATTTCCACATCATAGTTGAGTAATGAATGTTTTAATTGACAATGAGCTATCTCTTTGGTTATCTGCCTACTTATATTTGTGTATTTTGAAATATGAACAACTATATGTAGTATTTTAAATGCATGTTATACAGTACATTACTCTTCATTAATTACATTATTGCTCCCTAGGGATAGGATAGATAGATTTAGTTAGCACTAGTATAATTTATTTTTCTGTTTATGATTTAGAAGCGAAAGAGGTAAGACGAGAGGTAAGAACCTGCGCATCACATTGTGACACTCTTCATTATCTCTATTGACTGCACTTAGTTAGGTACTTGCATATCATACATAAACATAAGAAACTAAAAAAAAATACACTTAAACGGTGGACCGAGCCGCAATTGGTTAAACAAGCTTTAACCGTTACTTGACCTACGGTAGCAGGACCATTAACCAGACGGAGTCCCGATATCAAACAATAAACGAGCTGATTGGGAATGCTTATTGGGGAGAATTCTTACTGTTATTACCTGCGATTTTCCAGGCCTCAATAGGAGGCAGGTTGTAACACGGGGGTTTGTATAGGAGAAGATGTGATAGACACAGATGTGGAGGTCAAATTATCATACAATTGAGATAGTGTAGCCGATGGGGTTGCACCAGTAGGTAAAGTAGACAGAGTTTGAATTGATGAAAGGAGCAATGATGAAGACGAGGAGATAGAAATAGAAGCAGATTGAAAAAATGTAGGGTTAGGGATACAATCTTTCTTACCATCACCATTGAGAAAATATATGAACAATTGTAAGTATTGATCTACCTCTTTAGTGACAGGTGCAGAGGCCATTACTTCTTCTTCTAGGTCAGAATCATCCAAATTTATAGTAGGAGTTGGAGAAGAAGAAACATGCATTTTAAGTCTTTTAAATGGATTTTTCTCAGCCATCTCTTGATCATCAGTTGGTTGAGTGACTGCAGCAGTCACCTGGATATCAGCAACAAACCCAAGCAACTACAACTGCCTGAGTATCCAGTAAAAATGTCATCATTTCCAACTTTTGTTTTGATCGTTTTGAGGTATGTATCAAGGCTTTCACCTGCTGGTCAACTGTCACCTCTAGAACATATTCCATTAGGCCTTTACCTTTGTCCCCATCTGGATGGGTTGGCCTTGATGGAACTTGTGTCTCCTGGGATTCCTTTTCCTCTTTGTCCTTCCTCATTTTCTCCAAAAGTTCCATTTGCATTTCCCTGTAACTCTGAATCCTGTCTTTCAGTTCCTTCTGGTGTTGCAATATGTGACTTAGCTCATCTTTTCTTTTGGATCTTGCCAATACTTCAGAAAATGTATTGACATGCTCGTAAATGGAATCATCGGGGAGTTCCTCATGCACATAAGCAATTTTGATATGATATTGTTTAAAATGGGCCTCGAGGAATCCCTTGGGATCATGCCTTCTCTTGCTGGAAAATCCAAGCTTCAAAGAAGCTATCTGGTCACCCAATACAACAGCCCAGGATGAAGTTGGAATAACCAATGATCCCAGGTTCAAAGGGAATTTGGTCCAATCTTTTTTCCTTGGGCCAATGAGTCTCTTGTAAACCCCATCATTGACGGTCTGGAAAGCCACTTCTTCTAGTACCAACCTGTAAGGGACAATTCTGGGCAACATGTGAACAATGTTTCTACCCCAGATCTTATTGTACGAAAATGACTCACCAATGTACCAATCACCCATCGTAGCAACGAAGGATCTAGCCTCAGCTGAAAATGCAGGAGCTTCCTTTTTGAAGATGGAAAAAAAGATACTGCCGAGAAAATGTTCACATATATCATAAAGCCTGGCCGTATAGTTAGTCTCCCATAATTTTGAATAATAAATGGGTACCGTTGGAGCTGGTAAAGTCCAGTTCCATCCCAAATCAGGATACTGGAACTCAGTGCAAAATACATCCAAAATAAAGGCCAAAAAGAAGAAATTGGGCTTCTTTCTCGTAGTGGCTTTCTGGTAATCTTGGATAGAGTTTTTGAGTTCTAGTGATAAAATGGACACCCACGGGAAAGAATTTCCGGTTGCTAAAACATGATGGGATACTGGAGCCCATTCAACCTTGAACAAAGAAGAATTAGGAAGTCCATACAGTCTACATAACATACCTGCCAGTAAAGAATAAGGTTCTTTGAACCAAGTGACAGGGTAAAGGTCGTCGGCCCTCTGCGAGAATTTACCAGGTTTGAGCATCTAAGATTTTAACATTTCGTTGAAATTGAACTTGGTTTTTGAGGATTGGGAAAATTCTGTAGTAAGGGATTGTCTAACCGGTTTAAGGCCATAAGCCCTGATAAATACCTCCAGACGAAAATGGGCTAGCTGCCACCGCGTACTATCGTTGAAGGAACGATCTTTGGGGTTCGTATGGTCGACAATCCATTTGACCGCATCATTGTAAGGGATGGTAGTAGGTCTAGCAGCAATGGAGTGAAGTCCAAAATCCCTAATTCTCTGGTAGGTCAATTGGTTGTCTTGGATATCAGAAAGATCATCGTTGTAAAAAATAGCGTAAACCCTAGGCCATTCAATCTGGTAAGTATCAATGATTCTGCCACTGGTATCCAAGAAGATACCAAAATTTCGGTCCTTGGTTAACATATCCTTTTGGAGGCTTTTGCAGCGGGTAATTTTGGCCATTCTTGGAAATTGAAGAAAACTCTGTTTAAAGAAAATGCAAAGCAAAAATCAAAGCTAATTCAAACTTAACTATAATAATCAATTTGAATGAGGAAATAAGACACCAACCTGTAATCAAAACTGGACTATGACGAAGTTGCTTGGTAAAACGCAGAGAAAATTCACGCAACATAGTAATTCGAAATAGTAAAAATGGTAAAAAAAATTGTAAAAACCATCCTATATATATATTTTTCGTGTGTCAAATTAGGACCATAGGATTAAAATAAATGGACAGTGGAGATTGATTTCTGTGGGATACAAGATCATAATGTAATATTCAAATTTGATTAATCATCATGCAGTCTAGATTCCTCAATTTGCGGGATGCAGGAAACCAAAAGTACCGAAGTTTTATTCACTTTCTTCTGCAATCCACATTCCGCAATTTGCAGGTTGCGGGTGCACACAACAAAATAAATCAATCAAATTGTTCCCACAATATGCATCTCACAATTTGTGGGTTGCGGTATGACACATTATACTTTACAAAACTGTTCCCGCATCCCGCATTCCGCAAATTTTGGAATGTGGGTTGCGGATGGAAAAATCACAAATAATAAACTTCAAACTCCCGCAATACGCATTCCACAATTTGTGAGATGTGGGTTGCAGGACGAAAAAAATTCTTGCAAAAGATAGTCTTCCACAACTCGTCAAAAGCACAAAATTCATGCATAAATTTCCAAAATTCAACTAATTTAAACCATAGAAACCATGATAAACGTTTATGGGGACCCGTAAATGACTTAAGTAATTTGGAACAACTACCTTTTTATGTGAGATTGGGGTTCCCGTGTTTTGGATAACATGGGATCTATTGTTCCTACAAAAAGACTCCATCGACATCTACCACAATAAAGGGAAGCATGTAAACAAACTGAATCACTACAAGAGGACCAAAAGTAAACTATGCAACTATACAATAAATACAAAGCATCATCCTTGGTTTAGAATTAGGCATGGTATTTGTTAAGATATAACCCATTTATAGACTCTTCTAAGGTTGTCCCTTCATAATCCACTAACTTGTATGCACCCTTCTCTAAGACTCGTTCAACCACATAAGTTCCATGCCACATGGGGTTGAAGTTACTTGCCCCTAATGGTTCACTGGCTTGGTCACATAGAAGAACCAAGTCACCTTCACTAAATCTCCAGGAATGGATAGACTTATCATACTGAGCCTTTACGTGACACTTATTAATTTCAAGGGCCACTAAAGCATCCCAACGCTGCTCGTAAAGGTGATCCAAGTGGACCAGATGTTCTTCCAACTCAAAATTGTCTGGTAATATTTCTACTGCTATTTTCAAAGAGGTAATTTTGCATTCAATCGACAATATCGACTCCATCCCATGTACTAACTAATATGAAGAAAAACCAATGGAAGTCTTAACAATGGTTTGGTATGCCCACAAAGCAGGGTAAAGCATAATGTGCAAATTAGTCTTGCTTTGTGCAACGGTTCTTTGCAGAATGGACTTAAGAAATTTGTTTACAACTTTGACTTGTCCATTCACTTGAGGATAATAAGAAGAGGAATACTCTTTCTTATACCCCAATTTCGAAGATAATTCATCCATCATCTTATTTTGAAAGTGTCTTCCATGGTCAGTGAAAAGCTCTCTCAGGATACCAAACTGAGTGATGATTTGATTGAATATGAAATGAGCAGTCATCTTACCATCATATTTGATAGTAGGCATAGCCTTTTCCCATTTCATGAAGCAATTAACAACCATAATGATGTGATGGTGCCCCCCAGTCGAAGTTGGGTTGCAATCCATAAAGTATACCCCCCACTTGGTGAAGGGAACGATGGTAACAATAGGGTGTAACGGGGATGGATGTGATCACATTCCGTGCAAAGACCTGGCATGGGCAGCACCACTTGACCGCATTAACACAATATTTAAAGATCGATGACCAATAGTAACCATAAGGATTTTTTGGGTTGTAGTAATCCCGGATAAATTACCACCACATGCCCCACCATGGAAATTGTTCAACACCATCTCATCCTCCTTGTGAGTCAAACAATGATATAAAATTGAATCCACCCCACGATGATACAAGGTGTCATTGATAATCAGGTAATTCTTAGCAACATGTCATAAACATCGACACTCATCCTATGAGAGGTGAGGAGGCACCTTCAAAGTTTATAAATATATGATGATGTCACCATACCAAGGGCCCATTATCAAGATAAGGAATATATTTTCATCGATAAAAGAATGTTCATGAAATTTTTCTTCGTCCAAACTAGGAAGATCCGACATGAGCTCTGCAAAGACTAGCGATTTCTTTGTTTTACCGAAACAAACTCGATATTGACTTCTTACAAGATAACGATCCACTTATTAGACTTTCCACCTAGCATTCGCCTGGTTAGGACAAACTGAAATGGATTGATATGAGCTACCACAGTAGTCCGGGGAAGGAGTATGTAATGTCTCAATAGCTGAACTGTATGAACGGTTGCTAAAGCTAACTTCTCAATGTGACTGTATCAAAATTCAACATCAATAAGGTTCCAGCTAAGATAGTGGAAAATTTTCTCTTGAAGCTCACCATCCTCTTGAACCAAAACCATCCCAATCGTATCTTGTGAAGCGAACACATATAATAAAAATTCATGGCCATAGTTGGGTGGACTGTAAGCACATGGGACGATGCCAAGGATTTCTAAAGAGAATCAAAGGACTCCTGGGATTTCTCATCCCATATGAATGAAGTATCCTTCTTCAAAAGGCGCATAAAACCCTTGGTCAAAGTGGAAGAGTTGACAACAAATCTCTGTAAGAAGTTAGCCATTCCTTGGAGACTTTGAAGGTGTCTAATTGTGCGTAGGGGATACAACAGAAGTATTTCCTCAACCTTAATAGGATCATCCCTAATTGGCTCCTTAGATATGATGAATCCCAATAACCGACCCACTTTCACACAAAAGATGCACTTACGAGGATTAAACCGGATTTGATAACGACGACATATTTCAAAAACCAAGTGAAAATTGTTTGGATGATCCACTCTCAAATGATAATATGATTTAGGTTGTGAAAAGAAAAATTCATCGACTGCTAAAAGGTAGCTCCAACGTTTTTAAGGCCGAAAGGAATTTTTTGGTATGAAAAAGTATCCCAAGGACAAATAAAATTTGTCTTATGTTGATCCCCAGGATTGATTTCGATCTGATTGTATCATGAAAAACCGTCTATGAAAGAAAACACCTAGCTTCCCGCACACTCATCCAAGATCTGATTTATGAATGACATGGGGAAGTTATCTTTAGGACATGCCTTATTCAGGTCTCTAAATTCAGTACATATCTAGATAGTTCCCTGATTCTTATCTACTGGAATGGGATTGGATACCCATTCAGTCAAGGGAACTAGATAGATAAAGTGAACCTTGATTAACTTCTCTATCTCAGCCTTAATGGCAGGTGCCTTATGGGGATTCATCGCACATAAATGCTGTCAAAAATGCTAGCATTAGGATAAGTTTTGATTCATTCTCGAAAATCCGAGGTTCTTTTCCTGGCATTTCATCATATGACCAAGAGAAAACATCACGAAACTCTTTAAAAATCTCAATATATGCCTTAATCTCATCGGGAGAACAATTCGTCCCAATACAAACATTCTTTATCTTATCAAGACTCTAAGAAATGCTGATAGGGGAAGTAGGTGACAAGTTCTCCATGTTCCCTTCAACATATATACCATGAGTGCCTAATGGGATCATGGGACTACCAATATTCTCGCTAAGGGTTGACCTAAAGTCATCGCACTTGATCTGTTCAAGCTACAAGAGGAAATAAGAGCGATTATTAAACTCCTCCCAAGGTCATTCTGAACCATTCATGTCCACGAGAATCACTTCATATGAAGGAAAACATGATTGAAGTAGTCATGTGAGCATGACGACGAAACTACCCAAGCATGCAGTGCAAAGGCGTCCTCCCCCTTCGTCTGCGAAGAGTAAGGACTAGGGTTTACAATAGGATCAAGAGTAGCTTCATAAGTAGTATCCATTGTAGGTAATGACATATCCATCTTAGTAGATCTAGGGTCTTCATTTCGAAGTACTCAGAGAAGGAAGAGTCCAAGGATTTTCTAAATATGTAGTTTGAAAAGGGACCGAACTTGAAAATGATGAAGAACTTCCAAGAGTGGAACCGATGGCCAAAATTAGTGTTGCAATTAAAGGATCCCATCATTGATAGATACATGCCAACACCAACATCCTCAGTTTCCAAATGAGAATTGTCAATGGTCAGGATGGTGGATCCCGACGATGTAATGAAATTGGAACTATGAAATGACATCTAGCCGATCGTGACAATTCGATCCTCAAAAGGGAAGCAAATAAGATGGAATATAGAAGACACGATCTCTTTCATAGTGTAAATCCAATTCCTGACCAGTAAAAGGTTGTAGTCGAGGGGTGCATCAACCACCTCAACCTCTATCAACAGAGTTTTCCCTCCCAACTGGACATAAAGAGAAGGAATTATACCATGCAATCGAAGAGATCATCCATCAAATGTAGTCAACATGGTTCTGTATTTTGACAATGTGTGTGAGCCAAGGAATTTCCAAGAATCCAGAGACATCATGGAGGCCATAGTTCCTTCATCAACTACTATTTGTTTGATCGTGTTGTTCATACACTCCACATGGACTAAGAAAGCCACGTGGTAAGAAAAGCGAGGATGGACCTCGTGGGTATCAAATCTAATTGTAGTGGAAGGATTCGAATCAACCATCTTGAGGGTAAACAACAAAGTTCTCCTCTGCGATGGAGAAGTCCAAAGGACTTTGAGATCTGACATCGCATAAGGAGTCTGACCCAAATCCTCAACAATAGAATAGTGTTGGGAGGCTCAAGCATTAGGATTGTGGCCCAAGCACTTTAAGACACCCTTAGGAATGCAAGATATTTCTTTAGGTTTGTAAATATGAAAAGGTTTCTCAGGAGGTGCATGATCTTTACCCAAGTTGGGTTGTGATGGACCATAATCTTTCTTACGGGTCACAAAATTAGCAACAGACATCATGTTGATGAAACTGTGGCCACCTTCAGCATTCAACGAGTTTTGATGCCCAGCAGAAGCATTTACAGATTCCACATTCCTCGAATCCATATTTTGGTTATGTGGTAAAGGATCTATTAACATAGATAGGCTCTATGTAATGAACTTCGAGGCTTCATCGATACAGTGGCACAAGTAAGTGAGGTGATCTCCCCCACAAATATTGCAAGGGAACTTAACCTTCCGTTTAGACTTCTTGTCCCCCCCAGCATCACTTCTGTTCTTGTCATTGTTAGATTTGTCCTTCCTATTCCCACCTCTCCTATTATTTATTCCCTTCTTCTTATTCCATCTGTGCTGCTGGTTACCCTTCTCGTCCTATGAATGTATTGAGAGCACATCCACCATTTGGGTGGGATTAGATGAAGTCGTAGGTTTTCCAGTCGTAGGCTGGTTAATAGACAAACTCCTCATTTGATTTGTAACATGGTCTATGAATTTAGTAGTGACGAAGCTGACAATTCCATCGACATGTGGCCTAGGTTTAAATTTAGGCTCAAAATTTGACCGTGGAGCATTAGGTATAATCTCATACAAGAGCCCATACTGAGCATAAATCAAGTCGAATTGCTGAGCTCTAAAAATATCATGTTGCTAATTCATAACTTCGGACGTCGAAACATCCTTAGCGATATAAGGCATTAACAACTTAAGGAACCATTCCAATACAAACTCAGGGGGAATGTTGGCCTTAATGAACCTATTTTGTCTACGCCACTCTTGAATGTGATCAGAAATATGTGTCTTTTTCTTTTTGAAATGTCGATAAGAGTTCAGTACCGACATAGTAAGGCATCGGTAGTTGAAAGTGGTTCAAAAATTTCATGGCTAGATCATTAAAGGTCCAATTTGTGCCCCGAGCAACTCTATATACCATTTCACAGCAGGTCTCATGAGGGTGCGTTGAACCAATCACAAATGAATCGATTCATGATTCAAAGAATTCGAAGAGTACCACAGGTGGAAAGTTGTAACATGCTCTCTCAAGTCCTAACAATTCTCACCTTCAAACTTTGGAATTTCTGAAGGAATATTAGCAGGAACAATTGACCACATCGGATCATGAGAAACTGGATTGTTGGTCAACTTCAAAAAGTCAGTCAAGTTCAATGTAGCTAAGAAAGGGATCCTAGGTTCTATTGCCTGGTTCTATGCTCCCTGACAATATTGATTCATATAGGGATGGTTATTGTAAAGAACATGGCCATGGAAAGTCATATAATAGCCTCCTCCTACTTGACCAATAAAATGATGCACGAGAATATTATAATTTGGTACACCTTGAGACTGGGGTGCTATAAACCATAATTATAGGACTGATAAAAGGGTTGACCCCCAGATACATAAGGAGGCACATAACCTCCCAACACAACATTATCGATAGAGGAGGGGACACCATGGCTATATGCAACACTCTATCCGAAAGGATTGTGCAGTTTCTGCGGAGGGTGTGTCATGAGAAAGGAATTTGACATAATAGGTGCTGTGGACAATGGAGCATAAGATGGAATGTAATATGTACCTCCAATGTTCACATGTCTAGGGTCACCTCCATGGAAAGGAATCCCGGTATGATGCACGGATTAAGGATATGAAATTCCTCCCACAAATGGAGCGGAAGGTGCAATATGACGACTACTAGACCTATTAGCATGGAAAGGGATGGCAGTGGCCCCAAGCCTAACACTAGGACCTACACCAGGATCAATGAAAGATGACAGGAAAGTGTCAGTAAGGTCTAGCATGCCAAATATAAAGGGACTAGTGCTAGAGGGAACATGGTGAGTCTCACCACTCGACCTTCGTGAGGACGACCTCCGATAGGAAGCTGCAAAATATGACTGCTGGGGTTGTGAGTTGTAGGAAGCACCAACCTTGTGAGGATCAGTTTCACCCAGAGTCCTAGGTCTAATAAATGTCACATTCTCCATTCTAGAGGATGGAGAAAGGGGGACTTCTGGGATCTCAGATGTATTACTCATGATGAGACCGATGTGTGAATCACCACACAACTAGTGATATTATGAATCAACAGTGAAGTAAATATGCACACCTAACAAATGATGGAAAGTGTAATTTGTCTTTGAATATGAAAAAGGGGTATGCCACTACATGAGATGCATAAATTCCTCTTCAAATTCCAATGCAACCATTCCTATATGAAATCTTGACCACTATTCAACTAAGCAAACCTAATGCAAGTACTATTTTCATGCAAATGTACATTGCACAAACATTCCAAAGAAAAAATATTTTTGTAATTTTATAATGAATGATAGGGAAATGCAATAAAAGACTCTACAAATCCCAGACCTTGTAGCAAGTATCAGACACAAGCCAAGCAAGACACTGATATAAAAAGGTCTAATGCACTTATATCAAAACAAAAAGGGAGAAGAATGACAAGAACAACTTTTAACTAAAAAGAAAAGAACAAATGTCTCTGGTAAAAAAAAGTAGTAAACAGACATCACAGGAACCCAAGAAGACTCGACAACACTCAGAACCCACCCAACATATCTCAAACATCAAGTTCACAATAAAAAAGAGGGGTATACATGACTGTTCATAGAAAACCCGTGTTTATATATGAGTGTAAGTGCTACAGCTCGCGCACATATGCAACTCATACCTCTATGACCCACATACAACAAGAGGAAGGTGGTAAAAAGGTAGGATAAGATCCAATTTACTTCAATAGGATAGCAATGGGATAACACACTTCTGAACATGACAAATAAATACAGAGAAACATAGAGCAGTTAAAGCACATCGTGCACCCAAAACCCAACAAACAAGGAGAATTCCCCAGCGGAGTTGCCAATTCGGTTAGGGAGAAAAATTCCCATGGCTTGGGGTAGACCACAACAGACTGTATGACACCATAAATCAATCCATTTCCATATGCAACAAATATAAAAAAACCTAACACTAAGGGATAGAATGTGTACCTTATTCCAGAACGTTGCAATAGATCCTTGTCGACACAAGCTTAGTCGACAGGGGTTCCCTATCTATTGACACCCAAACCACTGTGATCTCCCTGAGCATCGACCAAGACAGGTTTTACCCCATCCGATAACACCCATAGGGTGAATGAAGTCTCACTTGATATGTTTGAGGGAGAGATGACAAAACCAAGTTTCCATCGAATGAAGAAGGAGGATGTGTGGCTATTTTCTCAACTTAAAACAACATTGTTCAACCACTCCAATATTTTAGCTTATGCATTAACAAAAGCATTCAACAGATCACATTATCATATTAGAATTACAATAAACATCTTGATGCTCAAACAAATCTAACAGAATAACATCATTATGAACAGGGAACTATCGTATTATTTATAGATCCATGTCGCAGATACACAATGCATTCATAATTGAGCCGCAGAAAACATTCAAACAGAAGAACAGAAAATGACACAGTGATTCTTCCCAATATCTGCCATGTCATATTAATTCCACATCAAAATCATAGATCCTCCAAAATAGTTCTTCATTACACAGATCAACAGATCTCAATTCATGCGCAGATCTTACATAACATGCAAAAACTCAGCAACTCAGAGATATCGAGAGCTAAGACTCCAGAATTATCCAGCGCTAAGAATCCCTAACATTTTCAATTCATCAACTACTTATAGGATTGTGCCTTTACATTTATTGTCCACTTAACTAACCTTCTAACTAACTCTTAACCGATTATACAGAATAATGACCAACATCCACACAATGTGGTCCAAAACTACAAAATATGACACAAAAAAATACATAAATTGATCTATTACTGTCTTGCGCGTCGTCGTCCACTTGCGTGGTGCCTTTGACCTTGTGAAACATCCCCGATGTTGTGCAACTACCTTAACCCAAAACTACTTTCCAACAGGCCCCCAACACAATCCTATGGCTTGCCCTCGAGCCACATTAGCTTGACATGGTGTACTCGTTGATCTTCTATTGGAAATCACTATACTGTTGAGTAGTCACCTTCACTTGTTCTATTACTTTATAATCGATTTCCTAACTTTTTGTTAGGTCATGCACAAATAGATGCTCCACCATATTTTTCGCAACCTCCTTCTTTCTCCACTGCACTGCCTCTAGCACAACTACCTTCACTGAAAGTTGTGCACCAATATCCCAGAACTCGTCCAACTGCTCACTGTGCCTCTGCTTTCTTTACCTTTCCTTTCCAACACGATGTTGCAACTCCTTCAGCTCCACATACCTTATGATCTGAAAAACTGGTGGCATTGCTCTCAATTCCATCTTGAGTGTCATGATCTTCCCTTCTGCCACCTGCAATTGCACTGTTAGTTGCGCAAAATATTCATCCAGTGCTACGATACCCCAAAATTGCGTAGTTTCTTCTGTCTCCTTCTTTGCTTCCTTCTCCATCTCTTCTAGCTCTGTTGCCACATCCTCCATGGTGCTTTTCCTTTCTGCAACTTGCTATGACGGCCTTTCTACGTGTACCAGATCACTCAAATATGCATTATCTCTCTGCAACTATGTGATGACTGCTCTAATATGTTGTGCTCTCTCTATTGCATTTAGCTCCGTAGTACTCACATGTACATGTTGACAGACCTCAGAAAATTCCTCTTCTAATTGCACTCTGCTATCCCAGAGGTGTTCCTTCTCTATTACCAGACGATCTTTCTGTTTCTTCAGCTCCATGATCTCTACAAAACTCTTCACCTTCAACTCCTCCTGCGCTTCCTTCAGTGCTTCAATTTATTTTTGCGCTTTGAATTCCTTCTCACGCGATTGCAAAAACTGATCGTCGATGATCTTCTCTCTCTCTGCCAACTCCTGGTTGGAAACTCGTTTCATATGTATCGACGTCTGTGTGGACAACAAATTGATATTGAGCAACAAGTCAAGGCAACTGCTGCAGGGAGGTATTCAAGTCCTCATTTTTGGTGTTAATTACAGTCGGGGGAATTTGAGATTCTGAACCCATGGCCAAGTGCTGATTGAACCAAAGTCCTGCACAATCACTCCCTTTGGCGCTTGCTTCAAAACAACATCATAGAATGAATTGAGCCTTGTTCTTACCTTCGCAAGTCTATCTTGTGTTGATTTCTCCATTTCTATGGCTGCCACATCTGTCACATCTGTAATCTCCTTAATAAGATGGTTCAATTGTGCTTCCTTTTCGCTCATCGCGCTACTTCTCACACCCTATTTTTGGTGCTTCTTTGTCCTTGAATCTTTGAATTCTCTCTTTGCTTCTGAGTCAGTGGGTGTGTTTGTTTCCTCCGCATCTGACTCATGTGACCTCTGTGGATCAGTCACAAGCACTGGTTCAATTGGTGCATCCACTAGTGGGCCTGTCGATACTTATTCTAAACTGACTGGTTCTCTCCAATCTACGGGCCAATCGTTGATAATTAGCTCCAACTTTGCATCAGACAACTTGTAGTGCATTATAACCATTGCTTGTCCGGGTCATGCCATACTTGCACGTGGATGGCGCGTGGGCCAATTGCAAACCACACAATCCTTTGATACTTCATTGTAGCTTCCTTAGATAACCTTGGAATTTTCATAGCTGCCTCATGCAATGCTTCAAAATAGATCCAAAATTGAATAGCGTAGTCCTTTAATCATTCGGGTTCCCTCACCCACCACAGGTTCTTGTAATGTGCGCCCTTAGAAACATTTACAGCCTCTACTTGCATGCTTTGATACTCATCTGGATATATTCAAGCCACGAGCACGATTAATATCAACAACCAACTATATGTAAATGGCCACTCTCCTGCCTGGACTGCCACTGCATCCTCCACCAACTAGTTCATCAAAAAGAGAGACCAGTTCATATGTACGCCTTTTGTGCACTGCTACACACACGCAATAACCCCTGAGGTACATTGAATGGGGTGGTTCTTCCCGATCACTTTTCTGGATAAAATCCTTGCTCCAATGTGCACCACCAACTCATTGATACCATTGATGCGGTAAGCCCGTCCATCGCGCTGCAACCCATACCTCTTCTTTAACTTCGCCGCAAGCCGCTTGTCATTGTCCCTTCCTCTAAATTACTGCGAGGCGTCTGGCCCATCCATAGGAAGCCCCATGATGTATGAAATAAGCTAGACCATGATGGAGACTAGGGTGTCCAACCACAATGTCCCACCATGAAAATAGGCCAAAAGCTGCTTTACGCAATCATTTGCCTTAGTTAACCCCCCGAAATGCGACATGTTGATTAATCCCAATAGACCTGCTTTGTCCAAGATGTGCTCCCAATCCTGAGGAATGCACTCTATTGGGGTGCCTCCTACTGCTACCATCGACAAATATGGTTTGTTTGGAATGTCCTACAATGCAAGCAGATCATGGTCATTGTACTTCATCTGCATTAGCACAGGCACAATATATTTGGTGCACACCATACCCGGTGGTATCGCTGGCATATTTATTGGGTACTTTTGATTCTTGGTGGTCTTCTTCAGCTTCGCACCAGGATGACATGGGGGTATGTAGCCAGGGATATCCTTAGAGGAAAACCCTACGCGAGTTGCATATTCCACAACTCCTAAGCTCAATGGACCTACCTATGCAACATCCTCCTCTTGTGCTCTCGCAGACATTTTGGTTTGCCTCTTCTTTGGCACCAGGGGGCTAAGCTACTGCCCTCCCCTCTTCTTCTTTAGTATTGATGATGATCCTATTGGCATACTGGAAATTTCCTCCTTAATGGTTATTGGGTCGAATGCTGAGTCCCTTCCGCTCGAAATCTCAACCGTAATTGGTTCACTCTGCATGCCGCACCAGTGCCCCATAATACTCAACAGGAGATCAACCTTACTTATCTCTAATCAACTCACTCAACACAACTATGCTCTGCAACTCGACTCAATCTTACACAAATCAATTCAATACAACTATGCTCAATGCACACTTTGCACAATGGTGACTTCCGACCGCACTCTGCCTCATCTCTTATAGCGCCAAATCGATCACTCGACCATCATGATCGAATCATGCCGATCATCATGACCAAATCATGCATTAACTGCTCGAATCCTTCGTCGATCCTATCAATCCAATGGTTGGATCCACCATTAATACATGTCGCTTCAACAAGTGCCACAGGTTAACTGCTTTAACTATCTACATTCATTGATGATTTGACTGTGTGTGCAGCCCTGCGGCTGTCACAGCATGACTCCCTAACTGCTCTACTGAATCCTACTCCTGCACATCCACTTTCTCTTAGGGAACCATCTTCCTAACTATCATCTCATGCATTTTTTTTCATCGCATAGTGCTTTAAGAATTGCGCGGTTCTGACCCCATCTTATAGGGCTTCAACCTGGTACCATTCACCAACTTTGGCAATATCACACCATCTAATTGTTGTAGTTGAACTGCACCTCCTGGAGTAATGGAGTTAATGATATATGGACCTAACCAATGCATCTATAACTTACCTGGATGCTTTGAGAACTTGCTTTCATATAATAGCACCAAGTTTCCTTGCTGAAACTATTTGTTTTTAATGTGTCGATTGTGCCAAGCCTTTTGTCGCTCCTTCTTTACGCGCTGGTTAAAAACTGCTATGAAGTGATCCTCCCCAAGCTGCAACATCTACTCCAAATGTTCTTCTAATGCGAATTCGTCATCCATGCCTATCACGACCACTATGTGCAAACTAGGAACAATATACTCCATAGGCATGACTACCTCTTTCCCATACACCAGTTTAAATCGGGTATGTCCTGTCAACCTTTTACAAATGGTGTGATATGCCCACAAGATAGCCGAGATGTTCAAATCCCAGTCATCATGGTTGGCGTTACATACCTTTGTAAGCACATGCTCCAATACCTTGTTGAACACCTCCACTGTTTCATTCACTTGTGGATGATACAGGGTACTCTTTTTGTGTTGTATCTACAATTCCTTTGTTAATGCATTGATTGTGCGATTGATAAAGTGACTCCCCTGGTCACTCATCAATATCCTTGGGCATCCGAACCAAGTAACAATGTTGTCAAATAAGAACCGCACTGATGTCGCAGTGGTTCAATCCACAATAGGTGCGACCTCTTCCCACCTTGTTAAATAATCTGTCGCTGTGATAATGTACCGAGCACCAGTTCTCTTCTCAAGTGAGTTAATTTCTCCCAAAAATTCCACAACCCATTTATCAAATGGATGTAATGTTACCTAAGGTACTAGCGGCATCTCATCTCTTTGTGATGTTTTTCCAGTTCGTTGACAAACATCGCAACTCCGCGTATAATCCATCGCATCATTATGAAGAGCGGTCCACCAAAGCCCTGTGGGAAGTACCTTCCTAGATGTAGCTTGTCCTCCATAGTGTCCTCTAGCAACTCCCACATGTGCCTCTACAAATATCTTCCCTTGGTCATGCGGTAGGACACATTGCTGCAAAATCTCATCTGGTCCTAGTTTGTAGAGTTATCAAACAATCAGCTGGAAATCGACTGCCTTAACAACCAAATGCTTCTTTTGGCTCATAGTCAGCTCCTCCGGTGTAGTTCCTGTCACCAAAAACTGGACTACATTTTCATAATAGTCAGCCACCATATCGACTCTTAAAAGTTGCGCATCAGGAAACCCTTCTTCAATATTTGTTGATTCCTCACCTATCTCAATCTGTGATAAGTGATTTTGACCTGCGTTTAAGAGACCCAACTTCAAGATCTCAAAATCAAACTCCTGAAAGAGAAGTAGCCAATTATGACATATCTTTCCCCCCAATACAGGCTTATTGATCATCTATTTCAATGCATAATGGTCCGTGAAAATCTCGAAATGACCGCCTAATAGGTAATGCCTAAACTTTTGTAGCGCATATACCATCGCCAGACCTTCCCTCTCTTTGGTTGTGTAATTTTTCTCTACAGACGACAAATTATGACTAGCGAAAGCGATGAAGTGATCCAAATCACCTTCTCTTGGTTGGGCCAGCACCACTCCCATCGTAACAGATGATGCATCCACATGTACATGAAATTCCTTATTCCAATTAGGAAAAACTAGTATCGGTGCGGAGGCCATATTGGCCTTCAATGTCTCAAAAATTACTTGACACTCTTGACTCCATAGGAGTGCTGCATCTTTCTTGAACAAATTTTCTATTGGAGCTATGATCACAGCATAACCACAGATAAACTTGCGATAGTATCCTGTATGTCCCAATTTCACTCTCAATTGCTTCACATTTGTTGGTGGTGGAAAACTCAAAATAGGCACAATCTTTGCGGGATCCACCAACAATCCTTGCTTGCACACAATATGTCCCAACAACATCCCAAATGGTGCATAGAAAATACATTTCTTTAAGTTCAACGCGATTTGATGTTTTTGACATCGCTCCAACATCATTTGTAGGTTTTCCAAGTGATCCTTGATTAATCAATACACGGTCTAGTCATCCATGTATACCTTCAAAAACTTTTGAATAAAGTCCTTGAATGCAGGGGCAACAACTATGGAAAATATTGCAGGTGCATTCTTCAACCCAAATGGAATCACGGTGTATAGGAAACAACCCTATTCCGTAACAAATGTTGTCTTGTGACGATCCTTCTTCGCAATTTTGATCTAGTGATAGCCCAAAAACCCGTCTGTGAAGGAATACATTTCTTGACCCCCCACTCCTTCTAGCACTTCATCAGTAAAAGGTGTCAGAAATGGATCATGCAGGAATGCATCATTCAATTTTCTGAGGTTAACATAGATTCAAACCTCACCAGTGTTCTTTTCTTGTACCACCATAGGACTGATCCATTTTGATTCTTCAACTGGCTCAATTATCCCAACGTCTACCATTCTACCAAGCTTCGCTTTGACCCTTTCCTTGTACTGTGGATTCAAGTGATATGGTCACTTCCGTACTGGTTTTGTATCAGGCTTCAACAGGATCTTCATTTCTCCCAAATCTCCCAATATTCTTTTCATCTCAAAGAACTTAGTCGGAAACAAATATTGGAACTCATGTAAAAATTCTATGATCTTCGCCATGGTCTCTTCATCCTAGCAGTCTCCAATACTTGAAAACTTAGGATTCTCCTCCATCCCAATATTTCCTTTACTAATCTTCAATAGTTGGCTCATAGGATCCATCGGTACATAAGGTGCTACGACATATCGACTCCCTTCTGTTTCTAGAATACTGATATTTCGCAGGTCATCATCATCCTCAGGCCCTCCAGACACATTGTAACATTCCATCATTGACTGCATCGAGCAGTTTGCATGCAGATCTACCTGATATGCATCCGGTACTACCTTCATAACAACATCGCGGATAATTTGCAGCGCATTGTGAACATCTGGATTGGTATTCGCAAAACTGAAGGTGTGAGTAAAACAGACTGTCAACTCTTCCCAAGTAGTAATATCTCTGCTCAACTCAGCTGATACATACCACGACCATGGCATCTCATCCAATGTGTGAATAAAGGCATGGACCCACTCATCCTTTGGTCATGATTCCCACAAGGTCTAACACTCAGTCAGATGATTTCCAGAGATGTTCTACCCATCATACCTTCCAGCATGGTAATCTTCTGCATTACCAAATCGAACTGTCATTAATATTCAACATTGTGACCAACCAGTGATCAACTTTTGATGGGTCGCCGACATGCATGATGGAGCAGCCTTCAACACTTCATCCAAGGCCAACAACTGCTGTGGCACTGCCAATTTCTCTTCAAACTCAACCAAAAATTCAGATAACTCCAATAGTCCTTCATATATCGGTAACTCAACAATCTTATTCGTAACTCGGCATAATGACTGTGTTATCAAGCCACACTTCCTAAGTGACACTTCATGCATGCAATTTTGCTAGTTTTCTAGCGTACCATCAGAGTCAGATGACACAGAACTGGAACTACGCCAACCAATATCACCATCGGTTGTCGGATGTATATAATATTTTGAAATATTGTATGGATGATCCCATCCCTTTATAGCTTCATCCCTTACTGTCTCAACATATCTTCGGCCTTCAATGGGGTCCATCGGAGCGATGATCGTGATGTCATGGTTCTTGAAAGTCATAACCCGCTTCTCAAAAGTTGATCACCGCTAGACTATCATTAGCCCATCTAATCCCTAGCAACACGGGATAGGAGCTTACACCATCAACAAAATCAATGACATCAAAATTTGCAAAGGTTTTCATCCCTTCAACTTCTACAGTAAGGTGCAGAACTCGCCCAATTGACCTTACTATGGACTAGTTAGCCAGTCACAACTGTACAGGGGACCAAGCCAACTTTGGGATCCCCATATTTTTCCATGTCTGTCTTGTCAAAATATTCACGTCTGATCCCAGATCTAGGATGACTGAATCTACCTCATAGTCCCCAATCGGGATATTCATGCGCATCTCTTTACTTGTCTTCTTTTTATGTAAAGAGTTCACCGTGGACTCTTTCCGTCCCTTAGACGGGAAATGCAATAAACTTTCAATCTCAACAAGAGCATCAGGATCTCTCTCTAACAACACACTATTGGAGACATTTACCATCATACACACTCTTTTTGGTCAAATTGTCCTAGTTAAACCACTATCCTAAGTATAATTGACATTAATTGACATCAGTGGAGCATTAATTGCCATCATCCAGTCACACCCACGCCTTCCTACAGTCAAGGAGACTAACTTAGCCTTCTCCTACAGTCAAGGAGGCTAACTGGAGCACTCCGGGGGTGATTTGAGTGATATTAATGCACCTAATTGCTAACTGGTGGTTACAATCAGTTCAACCAGTCAGTTAAGGCACCTCCTCTCATTAAATATATTATTTAATGATTATTTATTATTATTTAATGATGTGGAGTCAACAGGGCGCCTCCACTAACTTTTGATGGTCAGTTCAGCTTCAGTTAACCTCATCGGGGTTCATTGAAGTCATGGAGCACTAGCACTTGATGGTTGGCTTGCTATGACATGTGTTTGATCTCCTTCAATTGAGATTCACTCATTTATTGCACTCCAAATTCAGTTAGGGTTTGATGAGTCAATTAGGGTTTTGGTCAAGTGGTTAACTGAGTGTGAACCAATGGTTGAGAGTCAGTTAATCTAGACTCACTCACTGAATTCGAATTGTCTCCTTAGGTATTTGAATTCTTCATGGACTCAAGCTATTTCTTGACATTGGAATTGTAACCATTCATTTTTTTATTAAATATGCAGAGAGGAAACCAATTCTAGTTTCGATTAACACCATTTCATGAGTATTTGTTGATTATTCTTTCATGAGATTGATTCTTAGTTCCTAGATCAATGTGCAAGAATTAATATGGTATCAGAGCATACGACGGAATGAATATCTATGTAACACCCCGGTTTTGACCCCGTTTGCATGATGTATATAATGTAATTAATCGTGGTGAGGAGCTAAAGGCAAAATCCCCACCATCTATTCGGTTGTGTATGTTTCGGCAATAGGGATAGTTGCCGATGGTATATCGTGCTATCTGGCACATTATAGTTTGGCATCATGTAAACATGCACATCAATTAAAATAAACCTACATCCAACTACGACGGTGCAATGTTAAAATGAAAAGGGCATGATTCCAAAGGATAAGGGTGGGGGATGTCAAACCTTAGTCTATGGGGGGGAACCCATGTGTTACCACCTTGTTTGATTTGCCATCTTCCCTTATCTCATCCAACCACTTTAATGTCTTGTTGAGTAGTTGAGGTAGTTATGGCTGGGAGTGGAGTGTGGAAGCACTGTCAATCCTTGCCCACGCATACACTCCACCAGCGAGTTGACCTCATGTTGGAAGCAACCTCCACCGCCATTCTCTCCATGATGCCACTCTTCCCGGGTCGGGTTCACTCTCACGAAGGGACGCGCAGGAGGAGGTCGGTTCATTTTCCTCACGCACCGGTCGGGGGATTATTTTTTAGTTTTGTGCATGCAGCGAGCTAGAAGAGTAGCCTCAAGGGCACGATTTCTGCTGTATATGTGAAATAGCCGTGGTTTTAATCCACGATTCGGGCTTGCTGTTGGTTTAACCCGCGATTTGGGTTGTTATCGTTCTTCCCCCGATTTGTGGATGCCGTTGAGAGTCCGATTTCTTCTTCCATTTCGGACTGCGTGTGTGATTCTTTCTTCCATGTTTTTCCTGGGTTGTGTCTTTTCCTTTGCGCACAGGCTGAGAGTTTGTTCTTTTCCCTTTTCTTCCTGTGTAAGTTCTCCAGCCATTACATTGGGGAATTGTGTGTGCTGTGGGCTCATGGATGTTGGTTGGCTGTTGATTGCCACATCTCTCTAGCTGAGTTTTCCTCTGTCCACGCTAGGAGTTTGGCTTCTCCTTTGTTTTGAGACTGTGGATTGTTGCCATCATTCATTTTGAGTTGGTGGCTGTTGATGTACCCTGTTTTTGGGTTGCTACTGAGTTGTTTTGGCCATGCTAGGGCCAAGAACAACTCTGGAGTGTGGTTGGACCTGAGCTGTGTTTCACCTTTTGTTTGGGGTTGTCACCCTATTGTCTATGCCTTCTTCACAGAGCTGTGAATGGGTTGTTTTGCTGCGGTAGGTAGTGGTTGGTCTTCAGACTATTGTGAGTGGGATTAGAGGCTGGGTATGCATGAGAAGACTGGTGTTTGAGGTGACCAGCCTAGCATTTAGCCTATCCTAGCTCCTTGACGGCCTGATAAACCCTACTGTGTGGGTTTGACTGATTGGAAAACCATGGCTATGTGTAAGCCTGCATTGACCCTTAGTCCTTGAGGAATCATGCCCAGCTCGGGGGTGGCAGTGTTGCTGAGAGATTGATGAGCACGCTGGCCTATGGTTGGGTGGAACATTGCAGTGACATAGCTGGTTGCAGGGCGAGTTCTTCATCAAAAGATAAGTACTCCTAACTATTTCATCTCTGCAATTATATCTACTGTTTCATGAATTATGATGAACATGTTGAATGTTGAAATGTTATGTTTGCTTCCGCTGAATGCTGAGTAACTATGCATCTTTGTATGATGGATTATGTGTCTTGGTAAGTATTATGTTTAAGCTTTTAATATTAGCATTGATATCTGTCCATGTTCATGGGGCTGTTGCCCGTATGTTTGGTGTTAGTAGCGTCCTCTTCGCCGGTCGGAGGGTCGGGACGTTACAATCTATCTCTCAAAAACAAGCTTTTTGACAGATTTCTCCATGAAAAGTGAGCAATAGCTCAAAATTCCAGCACTTCACTAGAAGCCAAGGCTTACCACTCAATATCCCAAGTAAAGAACTTGTTGATCAAGCTTGCTTGATTGACTATGCTGGGTGTGATGAAAGCCTAGAATGTGCAGGCTGTCCGACCTTATTTTGCCCTTTTTGTTTTGATTTTCAGGTTTCTATAGGTGAAGCATTCGCTACAGCATATCCAGATGGCCTCCTCAATACCTCTCTTGACTCCATACAATTTCCACACATGGAAAAATAAAATGGAGCTTCATTTGCGCTCCAAAGGACTCCATAGATTCGCCATGAACACTGAAGTTGAGCCTGGATCTGCCATAGAAAAATCAAGATTCTTGAACAAGAAGGATGAAGCCTTGGGTTTCTTGTGTCTCTCTATTTCCGAAGACCTTCTCTTCCATCTTACAGATCTGAAGACACCGAAAGAAATATGGGACAAATTGGAATCTCTATATGGAAAGCATGATGACTTGAGAGTTTACCAACTTGAAAATGAACTCATGTCTCTCCAACCTTCCAATTTTGAGACTCTGAATGATTTCTTTTCAAAGTTCAAGCATACTATTTTCCTCTTAAAGCAATGCAAAGTGGAGAAGGAGGGTGAACAACTCATCCTAGCCATCCTCTCCAAACTTGGGGCTGATTATTTAGTTTTTGTTTCTACATTCCATGTGGGGAAGCTCACAACCCCCGGATGGAAGATGCCTACACTCAATGCCTTCATTGAGTCCCTAACTAATGAACATGACAAGCTTGTCTAGATGGGGATCATCCAATCTTCCCGTGATCAAGCCCTCCATGTCTCAGGACCTAAAGATCTGAAGGGTAAAGGAAAGCGGTAGAAAAATCAGAAAACTAAATTTGATGCTCCTAATCCTAGAGTTGAAAATCAGCAGCATGATGAATCTTTCGGCTCAAGGAAGAACAAAGGAAAAGGGCACAATGGGAAAGAAAAATTCAGGTGTTCTTATTGTGGGAAGGGTTTTCACCCTGAACATGCCTGCATGAAGAAAAACCTTGATGAAGCAACCTCTCTCCTTGAGAGGAATCTAATCAATCTTCCAGAGAGCTTTCGGAAGAGAGATCACCAAGATCAGGAACCACAGCATGAGAAAGGTCATGCCCTCATGGCAAGCACTTCGAAGTCCAAAGCACTGTTGACTGACAGTGGATCTTTGAATCACATGATGGCTGAAAAAGACTCCTTTTCATCCTTGGAGACCGGCAAATCCATCCCCATCCACATGGGAGATGACTCCATAATCATTTTCGAAGGACAAGGTACTGTAGATCTAGAAAATGGTTTTTTTTCTAATGTTTTGTATGTATCGTATCTAGCAGCAAATATCCTTAGTGTCTATCAGATGACACATACATGAATTCCTAAGAGAGTCTCTTTCAGCCCAAATGATGTTGAGATAATAGAAATTGCATCCGGGAAACTCATTGCAAAAGGCCTTGCACATCATCATGCAAAATCCTATGAGTTCTCTCACTTTGTTGCGGATGCAAAGCCCACCGCTTTGCTAACTCATGGAAATGAGGTTAGTAGGCTATGGCATGAGAGGTTTGGCCATCTTAATTTCAAATATTTTCATCAATTACGGAAAAAATCCATGGTTGAAGGCCTCCCGGTCATCAAGGCAACCACGGGAGTCTGCAAGGGCTGTGTGATTGGAAAACACCCTGAGCACAAGTTCGATCGGGGGAAGGCAAACCGAGCTACAAGCATATTGGGGCTGATACATTCTGATATCAGCGGTCCAATTCTTGTCACATCCATGAATGGATCAAGGTACCTTCTTACTTTTATTGATGATTTTTCAAGGTATACATGGGTTCTGTTTCTCAAAAAGAAATCAGAAGTATGTGAAAATTTTTCTGAATTGAAGGCCTTGATCGAAAATGCCTCTGGGATTAAGATCAAGATATTGAGATATAATAATGGAGGGGAGTATGTCATTAATGAGTTTCTGTACATTTTCTCCCAAATTGGTATTCAGGTCCAACATTCAATTCCCTACACTCCCCAACAGAACGGAATAGTGGAAAGGAAGAACCGGTCTCTCAAAGAGATGACCACCTGTATGTTGGAGTCAAAGAAGCTTGCTAAAAATTTGTGGGCTGAAGCCATGCATGATGCAGCATACATTCAGAATAGGGTGCCACATTCATTAGTGAAAGGAAAGACTCCTTTCGAAGCATACTTCGGACACAAGCCAGATGTGTCGAACCTACGGGTGTTTGGGTCCACTGCATGGGCCCGGATTCCGCTTGATAGAAGAAGGGCTTTGCAACCGCAGATCATAGAATGTATGTTTATTGGGTATACTGATGAATATAAAGGATTCAAGCTTCTGGATATCAAGACTAAATAGATCATCATCGAGAGAAGTGTCAAGTTCGATGAGCCTCTTTAGGAGGTGGAACTAGTGAAGGAGAAAACTGCTGAATTTCCTTCCTATTCCACTGAATATTTGGATGATGAAATTGGGGGTGATGACCCTGATTTGGATCCTTTGATTTCTGATATCAGTGTGCAGCAATAATCAGATACTGAATCAGAACCTGAAGTGCAAAATCATCTTCCTACATGGGCCCAACAGACACTCTCCTCCGCAGGAGACAACATTGGAAATCCGGATGATCCAAGGAGAACCCGGTCTGATTTCCAAAGAGCAGGTATTGCGCTCTCTTGTTATAATAATTTGCTGTCCTAAAATTGCTATTTGATGATTAGTTCAGATCTAAAATCCTAATACCATGCTCGGAATGATCCGAGATGGCAAGTTGCCATGGATGAAGAGATGAATTCTCTTCAGAAAAACACTACTTGGGAGCTAGTTTCTCTTCCTTCGGGAAGGAAATTGGTTCAATGCAAGTGGGTGTTTCAGAAAAAGGTTGCTACTGATGGAAGCAACTAAAAATATAAGGCAAGGCTGGTAGCAAAAGGCTTCTCTCAGGTCCAAGGAGTGGACTACCATGAGACCTTTGCACTGGTTGCAAAAATGGACTCCATTCGCCTTGTTTTGGCTATTTCCGCATCCAAGCACTGGGAGGTGCATCATATGGATGTTAAGTCAGCCTTTCTGCATGGAGATATTCATGAGGAGATATACATGAATTATCCTGAGGGATACATCACTGATCCATATTTGGTTTGCAAGCTAAAGAAGTCACTATATGGGTTAAAACAGGCCCCAAGAGAGTGGTATTCCAAGATGGATGCCTTCCTTCTCTCGCAAAACTTTCAGAGATGTAGATCAGATCCAAATGTGTATTTACAGAAGCATGATGGTCATATAATTATAATTGTTTTATATGTTGATGACTTACTGATCACAGGTAGCACAACTGCCTCCATTTCAACCATCAAAACTGCTCTCCACAATGCCTTTGAAATGAGTGATTTAGGGCTTCTAAAACAATTTTTGGGGCTCGAAATCGAGCAACATTCTGATGGGATTATGGTCACTCATTACAAATAAATTTTAGACCTTTTATTCAAGTTTAACATGGCTAAATGTAGGCCTGCACCATTCCCTTTCCTTTCAGGGATCAACCTTGAAGAAGGAAAACACACACCTCCCATGGACTACACTATCTATCGACAGCTGATTGGTAGCTTGTTGTACTTGACACATTCTAGGCCTGATATCTGTTATGCCATGAATGCTGTACCAAGATACATGCAGCAGCCTCATGATATTCATTGGAAGGCATCC
Source organism: Pseudotsuga menziesii (assembly GCA_001517045.1). NCBI lineage: Eukaryota > Viridiplantae > Streptophyta > Pinopsida > Pinales > Pinaceae > Pseudotsuga > Pseudotsuga menziesii. The sequence goes on from LPNX010981644.1 coordinate 457,380, forward strand.
AAGAGGATCCTTTAGTACATTCAGGGAACCAGGACCTACGACATTCACTATGCTGCATACTTCAAGCTAGAGCTGGTTGGATACACAGATTCCGATTGGGCGGGTGATTCTATTGATCGGAAGTCAACTTACGGATATGTATTCATGTTTGGTGGCGGCCCTATTTGCTGGTCAAGAAAAAAGCAGGCTTCCATAGCACTATCTTCAACAAAGGCCGAGTATCGAGGAGCGGTGAATGCTTGCATCCAAGCAGTTTGGTTACAAGGCATTGTTTTAGAGTTTGATCTTGGTAGTACTTTGTCCACTATCCTCTTTTGTGACAACCGAAGTGCTATTAAGATATCCATGGATCCAGTTACCAGGAAGAGGACCAAGCATGTAGAGATTCACATGCATTGCATCAGGGAGCTAGTGCATGACATGACCATCATTCTGCAATACAGATTGCAGACATCTTCACCAAGAGATTTTCAGAAAAGAAGTTCACTTACCTCCATTCACTATTGGGGGTGAGTTCATCAGGGTGATCCAGACTACTTTTAGTGTTGATCTTGAGGGGGGGCTTTTCCCATTGGGTTTTCCCTCTTTTCCTCACTTAGTTTGTTTTGAGCATTGTTTCAGTTTCAACATTGTACAGGGTGACCTATGGCCTTAGGTTCCAGGGCCCTACCATTTTATGCATCTATGTTTTCTAACTCTTCCTGAGTATAGCTTAAGGGGGGGTGTTGGAGACATTTACCATCATACACACTCTTTTTGGTCAAATTGGCCTAGTTAAACCACTATCCTAAGTATAATTGACTTTAATTGACATCAGTGGAGCATTAATTGCCATCATTCAGTCACACCCATGCCTTCCTACAGTCAAGGAGGCTAAATTATCCTTCTCCTACAGTCAAGGAGGCTAACTGGAGCACTCCGGGGGTGATCTGAGTGATATTAATGCACCTAATTGCTAACTGGTGGTTACAATCAGTTCAACTAGTCAGTTAAGGCACCTCTTGTCATTAAATATATTATTTAATGATTATTTATTATTATTTAATGATCTGGAGTCAACAGGGCGCCTCCACCAACTTCTGATGGTCAGTTCAGCTTCAGTTAACCTCATCGGGGTTCATTGAATTCATGGAGCACTAGCACTTGATGGTTGGCTTGCTATGACATGTGTTTGATCTCCTTCAGTTGAGATTTAGTCATTTATTGCACTCCGAATTTAGTTAGGGTTTGGTGAGTCAATTAGGGTTTTGGTCAAGTGGTTAACTGAGTGTGAACCAATGCTTGAGAGTCAGTTAAGCTAGACTCACTCATTGAATTCGAATTGTCTCCTTAGGTATTCAAATTCTTCATGGACTCAAGCTATTGCTTGACATTGGAATTGTAACCATTCATTGTTTTATTAAATATACAGAGAGGAAACCAATTCCGGTTTCGATTAACACCATTTCATGAGTATTTGTTGATTATTCTTTCATGAGATTGATTCTTAGTTCCTAGATCAATGTGCAAGAATTAATACGTAAAACTTTCAAAAAACCGCTGCAATGTACCATGCTGCCGTGATGATCCTGCGACCAAACTAGAATCAAACGCAGTCAGCATTTCATAGATAGGTAACTTACTAGGATTTCTTCCTATCACATCGCGTGCTTCAAAAAATCTCTTTTTCGACATCTATATCAAATTGTACCTTTTTCTTGCCAACCAGCTGAATCAATGGGTGTGGGATATCTTCTCCCTTCGTCTCTCCTCCGTGAGTATTGACAATGACATCGACATCTTGCGTTATTGGTTCTGCTGAAATCGTTGCAACAACCGGTTCTTGATTCTGGTTCATCAGTGGGTTCACTGTGTGATTCACATTCTGATTCACATTCTAATTCTGGTTCTGAAATTGATTCTCGTTCTACATTTGATTTTTATTTTGCAACAGGTTTTGATTATGCAATTGATTCTGATTTTGGTTATACAACTGAGGCACATTCTCTTCCTGCCACTTTGCGATCAATTATGGACAATTCTCAATGGTGTGATTGGCAATGATACAATATGTACACTGCGCTTGCAATTGTGGGAAATCTATCTGATAGTGTCTAAATACACTACAATTGTAACATTGGATAGGTCCACAACCTCATCCTCCTCCTCAACCAAAGTATCCACCTTGTCCTCCTCCTCAACCAAAGCCTCCACCTTGTCCTCCTAGAAATCCTCAGTGGAATCCTCCTTGTTGTTGATACCATGGTTGATTAAATTGCTGCTACGAGGGATTCAGTTGCTGCTAAACATACTTCCACGGTTGAACATATTGCGGCTATTGCAGGGCCATCTGCATCTGATTATACTGCTGTTGCGGCACAAATTGTTGTTGTAACTGTGGTTGCGGCACAAATTGAATTTGCGAATGCGACTGTGGTACAAACTATGGTTGAGGTGGTGGATGTACCACCTGCGGCTATGGCTACTGTACCATCCGATAATCCTCTCCCTTCACATAGTATGAGTTACATGTTCTTTCTTGGAGTAGGTCATACACACGCCAATCCTTATCTTCATATGTGAGAGATAGACATAAAGTACAATATAGGTTCGTCAGATTCGTTACCATCTTCTTCATATACCCACATTCTTCATGTCAATGCTTGTAAACTTGAACAATATGACACCATGGCACATTTCCACAAGGAAAAGGGTTCAGATATCCATATAATTGATAGTTTTGAAAATCTGAAGAGTTATATTTAGAATGTCCATCTGAACCACACCTAGTGCACCAGAACTCCTCTCGATGTTCTTTTCCCTTCTTAATATCTTGCACTTGGAGCATCAAATTCACCAACTTGGTCTGGATCTAATTCATTCCAATCACATTCTCACCAACTGGGGAAGCTTCCAGCTTCATGGTGATCTCCAGAGCCTCGCTATGTGTTGTGATCTTCTACTTCATCAACGGTAATCTAATATGAGTTAGTAATGCCGCAATGAACCATTCTTTATGTTGAATATCGCTCATCTCAAAGTTGTCTCGTGCCATGAGTGTCTTGAATATTTGATCAAAATCCCAAATAGTTTCATTGGGATATAGTTTAATCTCCTTCAGTTTTGTAATGTACTGTGTTTCAGACTTCGGTTTTTTGAATTCTTCAATCAATCCGCTTCTTACTTTAGCCAATGTGTTTGGCGGAGCCCTCGTAGGAACTTGTACAAATTTCATTAACTAGTCCAGTGTGCGACCTCGAAGGGTCTTTGTCAACTAACCTTTCTTAACCTCATCATTCATAGTTTTTCTAACAGTCCATATAGCTTCGCATAAGAACCAATATTGTTTTGGATCTTCAGTCCCATTTCCATGGAACAAGGGTAACTTTATCATCACTCGCAATTTTGAGCCTCCTTCCTGCACTCACTGATCCGCTACTATTAGAATGTTGTTGAACTTGTGTTCCTTATTGAGTGTGGTGCAATGGATGAAGGTGTAGGTACGTTGTCTCTCTGGGTTGGTCTTCTCTCTATCTCAGGCATAGTCTGGTCATCTCCTTCCTTGCTGTAGGGTCGCTTTGTCTCATGTGGTCTTCCTTCGTGGCCTCGCATTTCCTTCACAACAAGACTCTCTCCTGTCCTTTGCCTATTCTCTTGATGAAACCTTACTCCTCCTCTCATAAGACCACTTCCTTCTTATTCTTCCCTCACAGTCCCATCGTAACTTTCATCCATCTACCTCATATCATTCCATCCAACCCTCGTCTCCGCAATACCCGCAGCCTCCGCACACTAGAAATTTTCTACTCTAGGTGCATCTTTAGTATGCCCTTTTCATAGATTAGCATTTTAATGGACAATTACAATGACAATAGGAACCTATCTCTTGGTCCGTTGAAGAACTCCCTTTATGATTCACTATATGATTTAGTTGTATCGACAACGAACTCAGTGATGTAGCCTTCTAATATACTATCGAGCTAAACTTAAACTGCTCTTGACGCTTTGTTGTCTTCCTCCTGCAACTCTTGGATCAAATATGGGGTCCAGGTATTCAGTTCACTTCCTTGAAAGTTTGTCTTGCAATAGGTCAACCGCACTAACCACTTGTATAGAATAATAGAAAACTCAGAGAAAAATTACTCATGAGGTCCTTCGTGCATATACCTTTCCATCCATTGATCCATCATCAGTCTAGGGTTCTGATTCTCTTTCTCCACGAACTCCCTTATTTTTATATCGAACCAATTTTGATTCGCCAGTCGTGTCGGATGCCACAACATGTCCTCCCTCCTCTCCAAACTAAGGTCCCGGTAACAGAAGCATTTGTTAAGACAATACAAGTCGACAGGGGTTCCCTATCAGTCGATACCCAAACCACCGCGATCTCCCTAAGCACCGACCTAGATAGGTTTTACCCCATCCGAAAACACTCGCAGGGTGTATTAAGTCTCACTTGATATGTTCAAGGGAGAGATGACGTAACCAAGTTTCCACAAAATGAAGAAGGAGGATGTGTGGATATTTTATAAACTTAACACAACATTGTTCAACCACTCTAATAATTTAGCTTATGTGTTAATAGAAACATTCAAAAGATCACATTATCGTATCAAAATTACAATAAACATTTTGATGCTCAAACAGATCTAATAGAATAACATCATTTAGAACAGGGAACCATCGCATCATTTACAGATCCATGTCGTAGATACACAATGCATTCATAATTGAGTCGTACAAAACATAACATAAAAGGACACAATTATTCTTCCCAACATCCATAATGTCATATTACTTCTGCATCAAAATCATAGATTCTCCAAAATAGTTTTTCAGTACACAGATCAATAGATCTCACTTCATGCGCAGATCTTACATAACATGCAAAATCTTAGCAACTTAGAGATATCAAGAGCTAATACTCTAGAAGTATCCAACGTAAGAATCCCTAACATTTGTAATTCATCAACTACTTATAGCTTGCTCCTTTACATTCATGGTCCACTTAACTAACTTTCTAACTAAATCTTAACCGATTCTACAAAATAATGACCAACATCCGCACAATGTGGTCCAAAACTACAAAAGATGACTCAAAAAATACATAAATTTATATATTTCTGTCTTGTGTGTCATCATCCACTTGCGCGGTGTCTTTGACCTTGCACATCATCTGTGATGCTACGCAACTACCTTAACCCAAAACCGCCTGCCAACAATCCCCGTTGCGCTTTTCAACCACACTTGCACCTACATTCCATTTTCAACAACAACGAAATAGACAAGCAAGATAGATATTAAGTGTTATACCTACTCTAGCATATATAAATCCAATATGTATAAATCAAAGAAACTACATCCATGGACAAGGATATTCATAGCTACACACACACACACTAGATGAGAAATGGATATTTCTATTAATTATAAACATAGATACAAGTGAAAAACTCTGTCGGCACCTCGTCGAAATTGAGAGACCGAGTCCTCCACTTGGGCCTCCACAAATTCAATCCTCCAAATCAATGGTAAGATCACAAGACAGTGGCAAGCTTAGGAAGAGAATCAATGAATGCTCAAAAGGACAAAGGGAGCAGACTCAAGCATGTATGAATGGAGCACAAATCCACTATAGTTTCTTTGCTCTCATAATTTATCCTCCTTTAATGCATCCAAGAGGCTCAATATATATTCCTTCAATAGGAAGTGAAGGGTTGAGTCGAAGCGTTTTCAGTCATATGGAAGGACAATAATAAATTTATTTGTGATTGATTGAGAAAAATACAAAATACTTTTTTTTTGGGCACATTTCTTGATGTACATGGGTCATAGTTGAACAAGATGCATGTACACGTGGGATGTAAACTTGTGACCCACATATTACAATAATTAGGGATTTTTAAAGTTATTTATTGGAACATCAAAGTTTATTTTGAGAAAAGGGGGTACAAAGAGTCTGCATAGGGACAGGGAAGGCCATAAAGACATGATCTACCAAGTGTGGTAAAATCAGTTATAACATGGAGTATAACAGATGGATGTGAAGACAACATTCCTACATGGGGACCTTGAAGTATAAACCTAAATTGTTATAGTTCAAATTGGCACTTCCATGTTCGTGATGATAGTATCCCGAATATGACACCTAAGTCTCTATATCCTTCTACACAATGAGCTTTTACAAGTGGAAAATCCCATAATTTGACTCCATATGATGGTCCACATTTCCAAAATAAGATCCAAACTCATTTCTCCATGAATAGACAAAGTTGCAACCACAAAAGAGACCATACACGCCCTTTGAACTAGAAAGATGCATGCCACGAGAGTTTCCCTTGAGGAAGGCACATGGTCCTAAAAACATAGAAAAAAATATAAATTAAAAAAATATGGCAAGTTATGTTAGTTTTTGATAGTTTGATCTCAGTAGTAGCTTTCTAAACTAAATTGTAACCACATGTAACTATCTCAATCACTCATAAAAAGAGATGAGATGAGCCTAACCAAGGGAAGCACCCATCCATATTGTAACTTGGAAATATCACCATGAGTTTGATTCATTCATTCCCTCATCTCTCTTTGATATTTGTCACTAATCATCCCTTTTAGAGGTGTTGGAGTCGCTCACCTTATGTAACCCCTATTTGATATACATTTGAAAGACTACTTGGTTGGAAGTGGGATTGTGAAGGAATCAAGAGCAGAGGAACCTTATCAAAGGTATTGAAAGGTGATAAGTAGTGAAAATATAGCTGTTAGAACTAACTTTAACGTCCTTTACGGTTGGTCCTTAGGTAAATATCTGTCGAATTTAGTATGTTGGTGATCCCACCTTAGTCACCAGGAATATTAATTTTCATACAACATCCATGAAACAACCAAAATGGTTTATAGTAAAGGGAAAAAAATAGATGGTCTGTAAGCTAAACAAGTCCCTTTATAGTCTAAATCAATCTCAAAGGATGTGATATTAGCAGTATGATACATATATCCTTGGATTGGGTTTTGTGAGAAACAAGGATGATACTATGCATATTCCAAGTAGGTTTGTGATCACTTGAGTAATATAATACAATATGTTGATGACATGTTGATGGTTGGAAACAATATGAATGCAATAAGGGAGGTGAAATCACAACTATCCTTCAAATTTAACCTGAAGTATATCAGTGATGGAAACTTCAAACTCAGAATAGATATTAAAAGAGATCATGCAAAAAATCTGGTTGATTCAGAGAAAATATGTTGTAACAATTCTACAAATATTTAACATCCATGAAAGTAATCCAATCAAGGTACATATTCCCATAGGTGTAAATTTATATGTACATTAGTGTCCCAAGACACAGGAAGAGGAATAAGACAAGTCAAGAGTTCCCAATGCTAGTGTGGTTGGTATTTTGATGTATGCAATGGTATGTACTAGAACATACATTTATCATGCAACGGGATTTTTGAACATATACAGTGTTGAAACCAAGGAATGAGAATTGGACAATTGTAAAGAGGGTATTTAGATATTTTCATGGCACCATAGATTATGGAATCTGCTATCAAGGAAGACTTGGACTAGATAGAGTAATAGATGTAAAGTATTTGTTGATGCAGGCTGGGTTGGAGATCTTGATCGCAGAAGATATACAAGTGGTTATATGTTTAACCTCTCTGGAGGAGCTATTAGTTGGATGAGTAAGAGATCAGCTATAGTTGCACTCTCAACTATAGAATTTGAATACATGGAAGCCACCTATGTAAGTAAAGAATTTGTATGTTTACAAAGATTGTGTTCATGTATTTGGTTTGTACAGAAAGATATAAGGTTAGATTGCGACAACCAAATTGCAATATTTATGGAAAGGTGCCCTTCTTATCATGCTAAAACAAGCATATTGATGGGAAATCTCACTTTGTGAGAGATATGATTGAATACAAGAAGGTGTTGTTGGAAAAGGTTGACAACTTGAAGAATATTGTAGACTTATTGATGAAATCTAGTATTTCTCTTCGTGTAAAGAATCTATGGGAATTGATGCCCCGAACCTCATGTGACCTTATCAGTACATGGTACATTGTTATGTAAAGAGAACAACAAGTGGGAGAATGTTGGGTATGAGTTATATTCTTTGCATGTGTGTGTGGGGATTGCCGTTATATTTGTGATACTATTGAATTTTCCCTTAAAATGTGTAATTTAATCCCAATTAAGGGATTGGGGTCTATATATCATCTAGGTTAACATATTATGGATTTGTATTCTATGAAATATCTACATATTGTATTATGAATGGTTAAAAACACAATGAGAAAGATAGAGGCGTGGCTCTATGTTTTGTTGGTTTTTCCCTCTAAGGGTTTCCATGGTAAAACTCAATGTATTGTGTGTATGCCACGGTGTAAAATATATTTTTCTTAAAGAATTGATATGCATTGCTTCTCTCCATAGGTTTAAAACTTACATTTATTTCCCCTATTGCCATTCGTTTTAATTAATACTTGTTTAGTTGTCGTGTATTAATCAATATGGTAGTTATGACAAGGCAGTTGTGACACTTGCGTATTTGATTTGGTATATGTGATTTCATTTAATGTGACAATATGACATATTAGTTTGGATTAATATCTTGAGGTAGTGCAGAATTTTGTAATTTTCGTTTTTGGATGAATGAATTAAAACACAAAGTATTGTGTGAATGTTGAAACATAAAGAACATAGTATTTTTTTGGGTGCATGTTGTAGCATTGGTGTTTGCCTCTACCCTCCTACATATTGTTTTTATCAGAGAATAGGTGCGACGCAATGCACTCTAGTATATTCTTTGGAGAAGTGTGAAGCCTATTCTCAAATATATTGAAGGGGTTTTTTTCATAGACCTTATAAATTTACTGGTCACGGGGTTTAAAATTATGTTTTTTCATACAACATTCTGGGAAGATGGTCATAATTACATTTCTCTCAAACACTTCACTATTCTTATCTTAAATGTAACTTCACTATAAAATTGGGTTCCCTAAGAGTAAGTTACCCAAGAGGTTTTCGTCCAATAAAGTAGTTTGGGGTGGGCATGGAAGGTAGAAAATGTATAAAAATAGGGATATATATTATGGCCTTGACAATGTTCAAGTGATTCATAGAGAAGGAAATAAAAGTCATGGTGCAGCCTGTAAAACATACATGTCTAACATAGCAAGGGGCTCAATCTTTGTAGGTTTTAACAAATGGGGTGAACACATTGAGAAACAAATATTGAAAATAGAGATGTGATAGAAGTATTTTGTTAAGCATGGTGATGAGAAACAATATCTCTCAACCTCAAATCCCCACATTCATGTGTAAGAATTATTATTTTTGGTCTATAAAAATGAATACTTTATTCTATTCACAAGATGTTGGGATTTTAAAGACAATGGGTTTTCAAAAACCAAAGATCTGGAAGCTTATTACGACTTGTTGAAGACGATAATGACGAACTTAAAGGTAATAGGAAAAAATATGTGAAAACCCTATTTTTAACTCAACAATCCATAGATGTGTCTATTTTCCATAGTGTTGTAGTAGCAATTAGGTCTAAGAGAGTTTGGGACATTTTAGAAACAACTTATCAAGGAAAAACTAAGGTTAATGTAGCTAAATTATTGACTCTTAGGAGATGTTTTGAGAACTTGCATATGAAGGATTCTAAGTCTTGGTATGAATATAGATGATCAATTTAAGTCACATGGAGAAACACAACCAATTAAAATATTGTAGAAAATATTCTTTGGAGCCTACCCAATCAACCTGATGCTCTTGTAGTAGCTATTCATGAAGAGCCCAAAGGTCAAATAATAATATATGTAGATGATCTAAGGGGATCTATGTTATACAAAAAATACATAATGAGTAGGAACAATAATTCCTCTTTAGAAAATGCATTTAAGTCTTAGGTTTCACTCACTAGAGATAAAGGAATAACAAGCTCTAGCAAGCTCTAGAGGCAGGGAAAAAATAATAACCTTAGCAAGCTCTAGAGGTAGGAGAAAAAATAATAACCATAGGGATGGAATTAGTCCATATCAGCAAGGAAGGACAACATGGAAGGACTAGTCATAATTCCAATTCTTATCGTTCTAGAGAACACAATAGTGACTAGTACCAACCATAATCTCAATGGTATGATAAATTGAAGAATTAGTGTTTTTAATACAAGCAATTTAGTAATTTTGCACACGAACGTAGAAAGAAACAAGCATATCTTAATAAATAAATGCAAATTTTTTGAACATTTCTAAAGCAATTGCGAGTCAACATTTAATATGTGTCACATTGCTTAAAAGATCTCTAGTGATGCCTGACTTTTAGATTGTGAGTGTAATAAACACATTATAGGAAATAGAGTTTTTCTTGAATGTTCAGACAATTCTGTGAAGTTATAAGTTAAACTCGATAATGCTAATATAGTGACAATTATGGGAAAAGGTGTCATTAAAAACAAACAAAGCTTAATAAACAAATGAAAAATTTTCAAACACATAAAGAAATTAAGAGTCAATGTTTATTATTTGTCATGTTGCTCAAAATATCTATAGTGATGTATATGTTTTAGATAGTGATTGTAGTAACCACATTATAGGAAATAGATATTTTTTTGAAGGTTCAATCAATTCCGTGAAGTCATAAGTCAAGCTTGGTAATGATAATATAGTGACAACTATGAGAAAGGTGTCATTAGTATTTTTACAAAATTTGGTGAAAGGAATTATATCTCAAGTATTTATTTTGTGCCCCAAATTGAAGCATAGTCTCATGAGTATTGGGAAACTTATGAAGAAGGATTATATATTATATTTTTTTGAAGATGATGTGTGTATCATACTAGACAGAGACTAGTGATAGGTTGATGGTAAAGGTTAATATGACAATGAAAAATTTTTCCCACTCATAATTAAGAGTGAAAGAAAAAATTATTTAGTTGCTTACAAGGTAATGTATTTGGATCAGACATGGCTGTCACATCTAAGGTATAAGCACTTTCGTGTGGAGGTTTAAGCTTATTCCAAAAATACAACTAGTGAGACAATTACCACCAATTGAATATCCAACCAATTTATGTGAGAGTTGTATCGATGTGAAATTACATAGAGAAGGTTTTCCAACATAAGTGTCTTACAAAGAAAGAGCACTATTGGAACTTGTACATACTAATTTAAGTGGATGAATGCAAACTTGATCATTAGGAGGAAGTTTTTATTTTTTGACCTTTATTGATAATTTCAACAAGAAAACATGGGTTTGTTTTCTCAAGAATAAGTCTAAAGTCTTTGTAATATTCAAGGATTTCAAAGCAATGGTTGAAAAATAGAGTGCCAAGTACATCAAGGTACTTGGATAAGCTAGAGGTGGAGGATATAAGTCTATTGAATTTTTAGATTTCTATAGATATCATGGAATTAAAAATAAGTTATACACCACAATAGAATAGCTTTGTAAAGAAGAAAAATAAGACAATAATAGATATGACCAATAGTATGTTAAAGGCCATGCACTTGTTTAATAAATACTTGGAATAAGTAGCAACATGTTCAATGTATGTTTTAAAAAGATTTCCTACAAAGAGTGTCAAAGAAATAGTTCTATGGGAGGCATGAAGTGGAAAGAATTGCACTGTATCTCACTTAAGAATTTTTTGTTGTGCAAAATACTCACATGTGCCATAAGAATAAAGAAGAAAATTGGATGAAAGAGATGAAAACTTTATATTTATTGGTTAAAGTTAGTAGTCAAAATCCTATAAGTTGTACAATCCCATTACCAAGAAGGTGACCATTTGTAGAGTTGTTGAATCCAAAGAAGAAGCATGGGATGGAACCATTGATAAATCAATTATATTTGTAGTAGTAATATCTCAAAGTGAAGAAAAAACATAGGAACAAAGTGTGCAAGGCGGAGATCCAATCTCATAAAGAAAATGAACCAATAATAGCCACTCCAATGAGATAGTTCATAGGAGACAATTCAAGATAGATAATAACACCAAGGAATTTGCATGAGGTGAATCATATGGCCATGCAGGTCATTCTGTTCTCAACTCACTAGCCTCTCTAAGATCTTGGTATATAGCTAGGAAAACAAGAAGTTTGAAAGAGATTTATGATCAAGGAGAAGAAAAATTAGATTTACAATCAATTTTTTCTTTATTTTCACATCATCATGTATACTTTGAAGAAGTAATCTCAAAATAAAATTAGATTAAGGCTATGGATGAAGAGATGGATTCCATTGAAAGGAATGAAACATGGGAACTAGTAGATCTAATTGAAGGTAAATATTACATAAGAGTCAAACGAGTTTATAAGACATAATTCAATGTAAAAGGAGAAGTTGAAAAGTGTTGGGCCTCAGGGCAATAGGGAAAAATTCATGTAGAATTCTGCCTAAGTATGGGGAAGAACATAAAGGAGAAGAGGAAGGAGCTACGACATAGGAAGCAACATCAAGGAAAAGGGAAGGATGCTGCGACAAAAGAAGGAAAGAAAAGAAGAAGACAAAGAGAAGGTGCAGGACGAGGAAGCTGCACTAGATGAGTAAGCCATGACAGAAGGAAAGAACGGGATACAAGATGACATGGCAGAATATTACCATAAGAAGGCGTACAAATAGTGCAATGAGCGAAAAATGACAGTAAGGAATAACGCTGAGAAAGCGACAACCTTTAACAATCGTGGGTACGAGCTCGACTAGATCCGATGGAAACCACATGCATGCAGGAATCTTTGCAAGTCAAGTCGATAGTGCCTTTCATTATGTGTTACTAGAATAGGAAAGACAACCTGTTGGCCGAATGTAGTAAGTCGGCTGGGATAACGACTTAAGAGGAGTCTGTAATGAGTCTATTAGAGTTTGTATTGAGTCAGTATTGAGTCTGTAACAAGCATATATGGGATTTGTATCGAGTCTGTAATGGGGATATAAAAGAAGGAACCCAAGTTGTATATGGGTTAGTCGGTTTTAGCAGATTAGCTGATATAGAATTTTAGTAATATATAGATTCTTGGAAAAAAGACGCTCAAGATAGACTTGAGATAGGAGTTTTGGTTAATGATTCTGTATCGCTGAGTGCATCAAAGTAGAGGTTCTGCAGTTGATTGCACAGAAAATTAGTGAAGGTTGAGTCGATCTAGGCTGTGTGTGGATCGCTAGTAGGAGTAGAGTAGGAAGAGAAAGAGAGAACAGTAGAGAGCATGAGAGGGAGGAGAAGTTTGTAAAGAGATAAGAGAAGATATTGAACAGAGTCTGCATCTTTGTGCACAGACAAAAGGTGCATCCAGATGAAGAGCACCTTGTGGTTTTTTCCCAGATGGGTTTCCACATTACATGTTGTGTATATGTGTGAATGTTGAAGTGGATTAGTGTTGGATACATTTACCACCATACACACTCTTTTTGGTCAAATTGGCCTAGTTAAACCACTATCCTAAGTATTATTGACATTAATTGACATCAGTGGAGCATTAATTGACATCATCTAGTCACACCCACGTTTACCTTTAGTCAAGGAGGATAACTTAGCCTTCTCCTACATTCAGGGAGGATAAATGGAGCACTCCAGGGGTGATCTGAGTGATATTAATGCACCTAAATTGCTAATTGATGGTTACAATCAGTTAACAGGGTAGTGAAGGCACCTCCTTTCATTTAATTGATTATTTAATGATTAATTAATGAACTGGAGTCAATAGGGGCACCTCCACCAACTTCTGATGTTCAGTTCAACTTCAGTTAACCTCATCGGGGTTCATTGGAGTCATTGAAGTGCTAGCACTTGTTGGTTGGCTTGCTATGACATGTGTCTGATCTCTTTCAATTGAGACTCAGTCATTTATTGCACTCTGACTTCAGTTAGGGCTTAGTTGAGTCAATTAGGGTTTTGATCAGTGGTTAACTGGAGTGTTGACTATGGATTACATTAAGTTAAGCTAGACTGAATCATTCAATTCGAATGACCTCCTTCAAGCTTGCTTGATTGAATATGCTGGATGTGATGAAAGCCTAAAATGTGCAGGTTGTCCGACCTTACATTGCCCTTTCTATTTTGATTTTCAGGTTTCTACAGGTGAAGCATTCACTCCAGCAGATCTAGATGGCCTCCTCAGTAGATCTCTTGACTCCATACAATTTCCACTCATGGAAAGGTGATATGGAGATTCAACTGCGCTCTAGAGGACTCTTTAGAGTCACCATGGACACTAAAGATGAGCCCGGTTCAGCCATATAAAAATCAAGATTCTTGAACAAGAAGGATGAAGCCTTTGGTTTCTTGTGCCTCTCTATTTCCCTAGATCTTCTTTTCCATCTTGTGGGATTGAAGACTCCAAAAGAAATCTGGGACAAATTGGAAAATCTATATGGAAAGCATGATGACTTGAGGGTTTACCAGCTCGAAAATGAACTCATGTCTCTCCAGCCCTCCAATTTCAAGACTCTGAATGATTTCTTCACAAAGTTCAAGCATACTGTTTTACTCTTGAAGCAATGCAAAGTGGAGAAGGAGGATGATCAGCTCATCCTCGCCATACTCTCCAAACTTGGGGCTAATTATTCAGTTTTTGTTTCTACATTCCATGCGGGGAAGCTCAAAACCCCTGGATGGAAGATGCCTACACTCAATGCCTTCATTGAGTCCCTAACATGTGAACATGACAAGCTTGTCTAGATGGGGATCATCAGATCCTCCCGTGATCAAGCCCTTCATGTCTCGGGGCCCAAAGATCTGAAGGGTAAAGGAAAGCAGTAGAAGAACCCAAAAACTAAATTTGATGCTCCTAAACCTAAAGTTGAAAATCAGCAGCATGATGAGTCTTCTGGCTCAAGGAAGAACAAAGGAAAATGGAACCATGGCAAGGAAAAAGTCAAGTGTTCTTATTCCGAGAATGGATTCCACCCTGAACATGCCTGCATGAAGAAGAAGCTTGATGAAGCTACCTCTCTCCTTGAGAGAAATGACATCAATCTTCCGGAAAGCTTTCGGAGGAGAGATCAGTAAGATCGGGAACCACAACATGAAAAAGGTCATGCCCTCATGGCAAGCACTTTGAAGTCCAAAGAACTGTTGATTGATTTTGGAGCTTCAAACCACATGATGGGTGAAAAAGACTCCTTTTCATCCTTGGAGACCCGAAAATCCATCCCCATCCACGTGGGAGATGACACCACCATCATTTCAGAAGGACAAGGTACTGTTGATCTTGAAAATGTTTTTTTTCAAATGTATTGTATGTACCGTCTCTGGCATCAAATCTCCTTAGTGTCTATCAGATGACACATACAAGAGTGCCTAAGAGAGTTTCTTTCATCCCAAATGATGTTGAGATAACATAAATTACATCCGGGAAACTCATTGCTAAAGGCCTTGCAAACCATCACACAAAATCCTATGATTTCTCTCACTTTGTTGCAGATGCAAAGCCCACCGCTCTGCTAACTCATGGGAATGAGGTTAGTAGGCTGTGGCATGAGAGGTTTGGCCATCTTAATTTCAAATATTTGCAGCAATTACAGAAAAACTCCATGGTTGAAGACCTCCCGGTCATCAAGGAAACCATGGGAATTTGCAAGGGTTGTGTGATTGGAAAACACCCTGAGCACAATTTCGATCGGGGGAAGGAAAACCAAGCTACATGCATATTGGGGCTGATACATTCTGATATCAGTGGTCCGATTCCCATCACATCCATGAATGGATCAAGGTATCTTCTTACTTTTATTGATGATTTTTCAAGGTACACATGGGTCTTCTTTCTCAAAAAGAAGTTTGAAGTATGTGAAACAAAGGCCTAATAATGGAGGGGAGTATGTCAGTAATGATTTGCTGCACATATGCTCCCAAAGTGGTATTCAGGTCCAACATTCAATCCCCTACACTTCCCAGCAGAACGAAGTAGTGGAAAGGAAGAATCGGTCTCTCAAGGAGATGAACACCTGTATGTTGGAACCCAAGAAGCTTGCTGCAAATTTTTGGGCTGAGGCCATGCATGCTACAGCATACATTTAGAACAGGGTGCCACACTCATCCATGAAGGGGAAGACCCCTTTCGAAGCATACTTCGGACACAAGCCGGATGTCTCGAACCCGCAGGTGTTTGGGTCCACTGCATGGGCCTGGATTCCGCTTGATAAAAGAAGGGCTTTGCAGCCGCAAAGCTGCTGGATATCAAGACCAAACAGATCATCATCGAGAGAAGTGTCAAGTTCGATGAGCCTCTTCAGGAGGTGGAACTAGTGAATTTCCTTCCTATTCTATTGAATATTTGGATGATGAAATTGGGGGTGATGACCTTGATTTGGATCCTCTGATTTCTGATATCAGTGTGCAGCAATCATTAGATGCTGAATGAGAACCTAAAGTGCAAAATCGTCTTCCTACATGGGCCTGACAGACACTCTCCTCCACAGGAGACAACATTAGAAATCCGGATAATCCAAGGAGAACCCGATCTGATTTCTAAAGAGCAGGTATTGCACTCTCTTGTCCTGATAATTTGCTGTCCAAAAATTGCTATTTGATGATTAGTTCAGATCCAAAATCCTACTATCATGCTCGAAAGGATCTGAGATGGCAAGTTGCCATGGATGAAGAGATGAATTCTCTTCAGAAAAACACTACCTGGGAGCTAGTTTCTCTTCCTCTGGGAAGGAAATTGGTTCAATGCAAGTGGGTGTTTCAGACCAAGGTTGCTGCTGATGGAAGCACCTAAAAATATAAGGCAAGGCTGGTGGCAAAATTATTCTCTCAGGTCCAAGGTGTGGACTACCATGAGACCTTTGCACCGGTTGCAAAAGTGGACTCCATCAGCCTTGTTTTGGCAATTTCAGCATCCAAGCACTGGGAAGTGCATCACATGGATATTAAGTCAGCATTTCTGCATGGAGATATTCATGAGGAGATATACATGAAGCAACCTAAGGGCTACATCACTGATCCATCTTTGGTTTGCAAGCTAAAGAAGTCACTATACGGGTTAAAACAGGCCCCAAGAGAGTGGTATTCCAAGATGGATGCCTTCCTTCTCTCGCAAAACTTTCAAAGGTGTATATCAGATCCAAATGTGTATTACAATAATATTATGGTAATCTAATTATCATTGTTTTATATGTTGATGACTTACTGATCATAGGTAGCACAGTTGCCTCCATTTCAGCCATAAAAACTGACCTCCACAATGCCTTTGAAATGAGTGATTTGGGGCTCCTAAAACAATTTTTGAGGCTCGAAATTGAGCAAAATTCTGATGGGATTATGGTCACTCAGTCCAAATACATTTAAGACTTGTTAGTCAAGTTTAAAATGGCTGATTGTAGGCCTGCACCATTCCCTTTCCTTTCAGGGATCAACCTTGAAGAAGGAAAAAACACACCTCCCATGGACTGCACTATCTATCGACAGTTGATTGGTAGCTTGTTGTACTTGACACATTCTCGACCTGATATTTGTTATGCCGTGAATGCTGTATCAAGATATATGCAACAGCCTCATGATGTTCATTGGAAGGCATCCAAGAGGATCCTCCAGTATATTCAGGGAACCAGGATATATGGCATTCACTATGCTGCAGACTCCAAGCTAGAGTTGGTTGGATACAAAGATTTCGATTGGGCGGGTGATTCTATTGATTAGAAGTATACTTCCAGATATGTATTCATGTTTGGTGGTGGACCCATTTGCTAGTCAAGCAAAAAGCAGGCTGCCATAGCACTATCTTCAGTAGAGGCCGAGTATCGAGGAGTGGTGAATGCTTGCATCCAAGCAGTTTGGTTGCAAGGCATTCTTTCAGAGTTTGATCTTGGTAGTACTTTGTCCACTATCCTCTTTTAAGATATCCACAGATCCATTTACCAGGTAGAGGACCAAGCATGTAGAGATCCACATGCACTATATCAGGGAGCTAGTGCATGACAGGACCATCATTCTGCAATACTGCCCGAATGATGAGCAGATTGCAGACATCTTCAGCAATAGATTTTCATAAAAGAAGTTCACTTACCTCCGTTCACTGTTGGGGGTGAGTTCATCAGGGTGATTCAGACTACTTTCAGTGTTCAACTTGAGGGGGGGTTTTTCCCACTGGGTTTTCCCTCTTTTCCTCACTTAGTTTGTTTTGAGCATTGTTTCAGTTTCAACATTGTATAGGGTGACCTATGGCCTTAGTTTTTGGGGCCCTAGCATTTTTATGCATTTGTGTTTTCTAACTCCTCCTGAGTATAGCTTAAGGGGGGGTGTTGGAGACATTTACCACCATACACACTCTTTTTGGTCAAATTGGCCTAGTTAAACCACTATCCTAAGTATTATTGACATTGATTAACATCAGTGGAGCATTAATTGACATCATCTAGTCACACCCATGCCTACCTTCAGTCAAGGAGGCTAACTTAGACTTCTCCTACATTCGGGGAGGCTAACTGGAGTACTCCGGGGGTGATCTGAGTGATATTAATGCACCTAAATTGCTAACTGATGGTTGCAATCAGTTAACAAGGTAGTGAAGGCGCCTCCTTTCATTTAATTGATTATTTAATGATTAATTAATGAACTAGAGTCAACAAGGGAACCTCCACCAACTTCTGATGTTTAGTTCAACTTTAGTTAACCTCATCGGGGTTCATTGGAGTCATTGAAGCGCTAGTACTTGATGGTTGGATTGCTATGACATGTGTCTGATCTCTTTCAGTTGAGACTCAGTCATTTATTGCACTCTGACTTCAATTAGGGCTCAATTGAGTCAATTAGGGTTTTGATCAGTGGTTAACTGGAGTGTTGACTATGGCTTACATTCAGTTAATCTAGACTCACACATTCAATTCGAATGACCTCCTTGAGGATTCGAATTGCTCATTCATTCATGCATGTAGCATGACATTGTAATTGTAATCATTCATTCTTTATGTGAATACAGAGTGGCTACTATTCCTGTAGACCAATTACACCATTTCATGAGTTATTTGTTGATTAATCTTTGATGAGATTGATGCTTTGTTCCTAGATCAATATACAAGATTAATACTTAGATATATGCGTGAATGTTGTGTTGAATGACTGGTTGATTATTGTGTTACCATTGGATAAATGTATGAATGTCGCATTATATTACTGAATATGATTATGTTGTATGTTCACTGTTTATTTACTTAAGTCGCATAAAGAGGGGTTGGATCACAACTTAGCGCTGAAGTATTGTGCATACAAGTAAACCACCTGGCCGGTCTTCATTGGAAACCTTGGTGGAGAGCCAAGGTACTAAAACAACCTCCCACACAAACTACTGAAATGTGGCTTTGGCAGTTACCCATAAAACTAAGATACCTCGGTTGAGACGACATCTGTGTCCCAGGTGCTACCGGCTAAGCTCTGCTCCATCGGGCGATATCTTGGACTTTGTTATGCTGAGCAGAAGGGACTGAACTTGGTTCTAGGGATAGAGAGAGGGAAGGAAAGCCAACAAAAAGTATCAAGCATGATTAGTAGAAAAAGGTTTTGTGCAACAACATGGAATTGACTGTAATGAGACACTTTTAGTAGTTGGAAGGTTTGATACAATCAAATTTGTTTAAGCCATTAAGCCACACAAAATAATTGGAAAGTTTACTAGATGGATGTTGAATCAACATTTCTAAATGGTCTTTTAGAGGAAGTATATGTAAAACAACCACAAGGTTATGAAGTGTTTGTGCATGAAGAAAAATATATATAGATTGAAGGAAGCCCTTTATGGGCTCAAACAAGAACCAACAACAGGCTATAGTCAATTTGATTCATACCTAATTAGCGATGGATTCAATAGAAGCAAAAATGATCCCACTATGCATATAAATGCAAATGAGTGAGGTCAAATTTTGATTGTTTGTTTATCAATTATTACATAATTTTTACCAAAAAATGTCTATACATGTTCAAAATAACTATGAAGAAAGAGGTTGAAATGACATATTTAGGATTCATGGGATACTTTCTAGAAACTGGAGCTATTTAGTAAAATTATGGGATTTCCATTTGTCAATCCAGGTTTGCCAAGGATATGTCAAATATATTCAAGATGAGGAATTGTAAACCAACACCAACTATGGTTGAAATAGGTACTAAACTTAACAAAGAAGGAAAAGGTTGCAATGTTGGTCCAACTCTCTCTCTCTCTCTCTCTCTCTCTCTCTCTCTCTCTCTCAAAGCCACAAGGATATGATGTATGGGGTTATTCTAATTTCTATATATATGGAATCACCAAAAGGATTACAATGGCAAGTTTGGAAAATAATATTGAGATATATAACATGATCAACATGACATGGAATACTATATTCCATAACCAATTATTCCAATTTGATTAGTTATATTTATAATGCTATTGGAGGCAACACAATTATATGAAGAGCACTTTCGTATTGTTTTCCAGTTTGCATATGGAGTAGTCTTATGGGGTTCAAATAATCAAATTAAGGTGACAATTTCTTCAACTGAAGTAGAGTATGCGACAATGACATCAACATCATGTCAAATTGTTTGGATGCACCAAATATTGTCATATTTATTGAATGATTAGGAGGATCCTACACCAATATTTTTTTATAATAAGATAACAATAACATTATCAAAGAATCATATATATCACTAGAGGAGAAAAAACATAAATACCTAATATCATTCCATCAAGGGAATAATGAACAATGGAGAAATCTACTTAGAGTTTTCTAGATCAAACAATCAACTAGAAAATATATAATCACTAAGGAATTAGTAAAAGAAAATTTTAAGCACCAATGATAGATATATTAAACAATAGGAAGATACATTCACTTGGGTATTATGGATGATGAAGTAGCTAGTGGTAGAAATTAAGCGGAAATTTTGGAACAAGGCATCAATTTATCCTACCACCATCCTTTGTACTTAATAGCTATTTAGTTTTTGTGTATTTAATATGGTATCTATGATAGGGTAGTTGTGACATTTTCCTTTAAGTAATTAGTAATTTTTTGGCTTGGAAAGTTGGGGATGTTTCTCAGGTAAGGGTATGGGAAAATGCTTTCATTGGTTGTAGTAGGAATATTTTTCTCCTCGATGTGCATATTTGTCACTTACAACACATATGTAGATGTTCCCTTAGTATGATTAGTAACATGTTAGAGACCACAATGTGGAATCAAGGGTGGGTGAGGGATCATGAGATCAATATTGGAAATGATTTCAATAAATTTTGATGCTCTTTTATATCTCAGTTAAGAAGGTGCATATTATAATGAATAATAATTAAGATGAATTAATCTAGGTTTTGAATGGTGGGGGCGTGTGGGGGGTATACTATAAGATTGGGTTATTCTATTCTTCTTGAAAGAAACTCAGGTGAGGTCAAATGGCCATGGTGGAAATTTTGGAGGCCCTAGGGCTAGGGAAATTTTAAGAATCCATAATTTTCTTAAATTATAAAAACCTTGAAAAATATTACTAATTCTTAAGTTTCCAACCATAAAATATTTTTGTAAAAACTTTCAAATTTATAAGGAATTTATATAATTTCTTTACAATTTTGATGATGATTAGATTAATATATTTTTATCTTGAAGTTGGGGTGATTCATTTAAAAAAGAAAGAAATAGACAAATTTTTTCTTGAAAAAATTTATAAAAAATTAGGGCATGGGATAAATTTCACCCCTAAAATTTTCCTTTCCTATGCCCCTCCTCAAACCATTCTATTTATGTGGTTAGCTTTAAATGAAAATGTTCTAAGGTAGGAGGCTCTTCAAAGGTGGAATAAAGTTGGTCTAGGGATTTGTTTCTTGTGTAGGTGGGATGGAGAAAATAACTCCCATTTGTTTTTGGATTGCTTCTTTTGTGCAAAGGTTTAGTATGAATTTGGCACATTATTGGGAACAAATATCTTTGGAATAATGAAACTATACAAGATTGCTTCTTGGAATGGTTTGAAGATTGTAGCTTGAAAGTCTTTCAAGGATAGTTCCTTTGGTAGTTATGGGGGTTATTTGGCTTGTAAGGGACTTTGATTTGTTCAAGGAGAAATCCATTTCCCCATTTCAGGTACCAACCCAAGTGATGCCTTACTTCAAGTTTTTAAGAAGGCTCCCAAAGTTAATCCTTAGAGAATGATTGGGAAACTCTAGGTAAATAAATATTAAATGCTTGGGGATTTTTTGATGGTGCTTGTCAAGGCCTAGATTCTATTTATGGAATTGGCCTTGTTCTCTTACCATCTAAAATTCACAAATTAAGTAACAACTAATTTGGGGGAAGGTATCAATAACTTGGGGGAGTGTAAGGCCTTGTTTTATCTACTCAAATGTGCTTTGAAGAGAGTTATCACTCAACTTTAGGTATTAGGTGGTCATCTTTAGTAATCAATTGGATGTTAGATAACTTACAGGTTCAAAATATCACTCTCCTACCTTTTGCATTACAACTAAAGGATATTTGAAATCAGTTTTAAAATTTTTATTTCAAACATGTTTACAAAAAGTTAAATTCTGAAGCATATATCAATTATCTAAAGAAAGCTTGATCTTGCCAATGAATCAAAGTAAAATGGTTGATTTTCAAGGGGACATCCCAACCACCCTTTAAGAACTTTGGTATTGGAGATTTTTGATAAGTTTTTTCTATTATTAAAAGATAGGTAAGATGCTAGCTTCTGAGTTTTTATTAGACCTTTTATGGTCTCTTTTAGATCTATTGCCTCTGTTACAACTTTAACACACTGAAGCTTTGTCGGTCTTTTTTTCCTAAATGGAAGAGGATGTATATTCCTATTTTTTGAATGTGCCATGAGCACTTATGACTGTATTTTTTTATTACTCTCCAATAAAAAAATACTTTTTTTTTCTTTAAAAAAAAAAGTAACTATGACTTTTGTGTATTTGTGTATTTGATGGTGTGATAGTATGAGTTAATGCTTCCAGATAATGGGGCATTTTGTACTTTTGTTTTCTTTAATGAATGAATTTTTGTGTATTTGATGGTGTGATAATATGAGTTAATGCTTCCAGATAATAGGGCATTTTGTACTTTTGTTTTCTTTAATGAATGAATTGAAATATAAAGTACTCTGTGAATGCTAGAGCATTAAAGACACTTTTTTCTGTGTGCGCATGTTGTAGCTTAATGGGAGTTGGCTAATCTCTAGACCATTTGCATTTTTTCAGGCAAACTTGGCCTAGCACGATTTGTTATTGAAAATGAGATTTTTAGTGATAAAATTGCAATTTTTATTGCTGAAATGGATTCAGGACCAGCGATTACCCTTGGGGAACCCAGATTATGCAATTCCAATCACTGAAAACTACCCTTTCAACAATTTCCTTCGCATTTTGACCAGAAAACTCCCCGAATTTTAGGTGCAAATGGTCTAGAATTTAACTTACTGCAAGTATTTGCCTCAATCCTCTTACAAAATCTTGATTTATCCATTATTCCCAGTAGCTGTAGTAAACATAATTTGAGATTGCTATCTTTGTTTGATTGAACAAAAATAATAAAATCTTGATTTATCCATTATTCCAAGTAGCTGTAGTAAACATAATTTGAGATTGCTATCTTTGTTTGATTGAACAAAACTAATAATGGGATCCACAACTTTATCTTGTCTTCTTCTCTCACATATATAAAGAATTGTTTAGAGTGCAGATCTCCTCTCTCAACCAGGTTTGGATTTAGCTCATGGCACTTTGGAGTTTGTGGAAGATAATACTGGAATACCCTGTCTCAAGATATCTTTTTGGATTGTCTGTTTTTAACATTGAAGAAGAGAGGCAATTTCTCTTTTCACTTTGGAGTTTCTGGAATATAATAATGGAGTACCTATCCACCTGTCTCAAGATCGCTTACCCAGAACTGTTTTGACTGCAGATGACTTCCCTAAACAGGGTTTGGATCTAGGTAATGGCAGTCTGGAGTGTTTGGAAGATAATACTGGAGTTCTCTATCCACCTGTGTCAAGATCTCTTTTGTATTAAGAAGTTTGTGAATTATTCTGAGTCCATACAGTATGTGGATACATAAATATCAGATCTGTCTGAAATATTTAGACTTTGCTAGGTTGGCTTCATCTTCCTAACTTCTGCATGCTCCCTTTCCAAAAGAAATTTGGTCATTAATTTTATATGTTTATAATTGAAAATATTGGGCTTTTTCCTAAAGCCCATTTTTTTCAAAACTGAGCAACAAAACAATAATACAACCATAATGACGGGTATGCGAAAAAATAACGAAGTTACACGTACAACTATTCGAATGAAAGTTGTATCAATGCGTTTACTTTAAAATGCTCTAAACAAATTATTAAATTGAATTTTTCAAGTATTTGCAATTTGTTCCTAACAGAGGCCATTCCCAGGCTTACACAGAGGAATTAATGTTTATCTTGTTGCCAACCCTTCACCAAGATTCACGATTCCAACGACTCATAAAAGCGATCAGAGATCCCACATAACAATAAATTGGATGACCTGATGAAGAAAATTAATTATTCTGAAAATACATTTAAATCTACTTTTAGTGTCATTCAAAAATTCAAAAGTTGACAAATTACTTCATTTAAGATAAAACATTTACGTGGAGAGCATTTCCAAAATATTAGAAGTGCGAACACCAGAGAATCACTCCAATCTCGGATGAACAGATCACCGAATTCATTAGGCATTTGACAGATCACCGATACTCTAAATGTCATTAGGCATTTGAGAGATCACCGAATTCATGGAATCATGAAAACGGAGGAAACTATAGGAAGAAAGTGAAAGACGTTGGCACCTATTTTTCTCTTTGGATGAAACCAGTATTCCCCGTTTCTTTGAAATGTGCATAATTTGAGACACCGTTTTGTTTGATTAGGCAAAATTAATGGACTCTAGTTTTGTTTGATTAGGCAAAATTAATGGACTCTTGTGTCTCCCTTATATACTCTTTGTTACACCGAGAACTGAAGTTTCATTATGGTATGGATTGGGGTGATGAAAATGTGGAGACCTCTTTTTTCAATTAGTTCTAAAATGCTGCCTCATATAAACTTTTGTTCATTTTTATCTCATGGTTTCTGTGGATTTCCAGGAACAAAACAGTTTTTCAAGATATTATTCTTAGTACTCTTTTGTGTGAAATTAGAGGCATAGAGTATTTGTGTGGAATTAGAGGCATAAATATTTTCAAGGATTTTGAGAAAATTACCACCACCAGAAATTAAAAAAAAACTTTATCCTCTTGTTGTTGTTAACATAGGTGTTGTAGGTTATTTTGATGTGGCATGGTTCTTGTATTAAACAAGGATCATTTCTTTTATCTCTATATGGGTGGTGGAATGGGATCCAACACAAAGACTGAGCTATTAAGATTACTTGGTCTCCTTCTTTTTGGGTCACTATTTGGTATATCAGATATCAGTATATATGGTGATTCCAAGATTTTAATTGAGTGGTTAAATGGACCTTCAAATCTTTAGGTGTTATTACTTAATCATCGGATTTAAAAAATACAAATTCTTAGAAATTCAGGCATATCTCCAGAGGCTACAATAAGAAAAGCAGATGCACTCTATAAATCATCTCTTAAGTTTGGCTTTGTTAGAAAGGCTCTTTGATCTATAAAGGTGAAACTAATTTTAAAGATCTGATGTAATATTGTCTTAAAAGGACTTTAGCCTTTTTTTTTATGCAGTTGGACTTCTTTTTTGCTTTAAGGTTCTTAAGGTACACTATTACTAGATCTTCCATGAACTGAAAACCTTTTTGTAAGAAGAAAGCAGTGTTTAAGAATGTTTATGGAGATGTAAATTTTTTTTTCCTTAATTAATATAATAAAAAGAAAATGTTTTTTTTTAAAATCCATCATAGATAATCTCTATTATTGATCTTAGATGATCTTGATCATTGATCTTCCGCAAAAAGAAATTAAAAAAATCGTTTTCCCTTTGTACATGTAAATTCGTTTTCTCTTTATACATGTAAATTATAAAAATAAAATTTAAGTGCACTATGTATTCTACTCAACCCATAACTATTTATTCTTATTTAAATAGCAAACTAACAGTCATTTGTATGTACAGAATGATCCACAAATAAAAGCATAATGGTTATCAAAAGTAATTAATCGTATTCAGTTATCAATGTCATCATGTTCCAAGCAACTTCAAAAGACAAAAATATTTCTTGGTCATCGTGAAAGACGACCGGAGAAAGCATAGCTTAGGGCATTAAAATAGAAAGACCCTGTAAGACTTGCTCTGTTTGCAAAAAAACCCTAGCGAAAGACATTACAAAATCAAGCTGAAGAGCGGGAGAGGTAACTCAGATCTCTGATATCTCTTTCATAGCTATGGTATGCTCACTTTCAGTAATATTAAGTTCAAGGCGGATATCATTAATTAGCATTTTCACTTGGTCTTCGCTTAAGCTGCACTTATTCTTGTGAAAAGCCCGTAATAAACAACGGTACAGATCTAAATTCTCATTCATTAGTAAATTACGGTACAGATCTGTATTGTCAATCATTTCAGAATCACTTGACAAAGGGTGTTCTTTGGTCTGATCCACGCCTGGAATTATTTGCTTTGTAAAACATCCTAGCTGGGATGTCTCGTGGTCGTCCCGGGATTGGAGATCATCTTCTTCTTCTGAGCTGCCAAAAGACACACTCCACCTAACACTTGACTGTCTATGCTGCAATCCAGAAATTTCTTCTTTTGAGCTGCCAACAGTCACTCGTCTAATACTTGACTGTCTTACCTGCACAACACAGTCGAATATTCATTCAATAATATTAGAATATAAGTGTTAAACCTCCTGTACAAGATTGTTAAAGCTCATGTACCAATTTCTTCATATAGATATGTATAAATTTATGATAAGAATTTAGAATTCAGAAAAAGGCTTTATATATTAGGAAAGTTTCTGAGAATTCAGACCCGGGAGACCAACGTCCACTTTCCTCCTTCCCAGTCCTGAGCGAGACGGAAGGCTGAAATTGGATATGACTTTGACCTTCTAGTGTCGGTGAACGAAACCAGCCAAAGCTCCTCGCCACCGGTAAGCTTTCCTACTAAGACGCCACGGATCCAGCAATCTGTATCATATACTTCTATGTATAATCCTTCTGCGAAAGGGAGAGGCAACTCCCTGTGTGGTGGAACAGGTCTCACATTGTTCAGGGGCACCGTTTCTACCCAGGGCTTTCCATCAGCGTTCTGAAGCTTGTCGAACTGTATCTCACAAAATACAGACCCATGATTTGAATTAATGGTTTTCACAACCCCTTCAAACCAGGTTTTGTCTTTGCTTAGCGTCTCCACTTTCATTCCTTCCTCAATCCATTCCATTATTCCAGTTTACTTTGACAAAGCACCCAAAATCCTGAACAACTTCAAATTGCTTTACCAGCAACTTGGAAAATTCCAAACCTAACCCTCAAGTATTTCAAAATAACAATGACGCTCCCACCATTACTAAACCAATGCATTCCTATACTGGTTGAGCTTTATATAAAAAGTTTTATGAATTTGAACCGTTTCTACTATATCATTGAATTCATAATGATTTCAATTTTTTCATCCGTGACAAAGTTTGATTAGTCAAGAATTTAATGATAAATTTTAAGATATTCAATTGTTATGGGGCTTTCAATAAAATAAAAAGGATTACGACTTTACCTCCGCATAACCATATTCTTACTAAGATTTTATAATAATGGTCAACATTTCAATCTATTATCCTAATTATTAGTTGGAAGTTGGAACGTTGGAACGGTATTCCACATATTGAGTTGAATAATCTTTCGTTAATTTATGGAAGTTGGAACCATATTGCATGTGTCCTTGAGACGAGTCTAAGTTGTTGAGTCGAATCGATCATTAATCAATAGTTGGAAGTTGAACTATATTCCATGTTTCACACTTGAGTTGAATTCATACTTCATCAATAATTGGAAGTTTAAAACCATATTTCATCTGTTTATATATTGAGTTGAATCTAACTTTAATTAATAGTTGGAAGTTGACACCATATTCTGTTCACATGATCTATTCACATGTTCAATTAAATCTAGTTATGTTTTTTTCCAGTTTTTTTATGGTTCAATTTCATTGCAAGGAATGAAGCAAGTTAATTTGGTATGAAAAAGTGAAAATTAAATGTATGAGTGGCTTTCACGATAAAGCCAATGTGCTTGTGAAATCAATTAAAAAAACTAAATGTGTGGGTGTACATCAAAATTGAAAATAAAATATGTGGGTGGGTCTCACAATAAAGACAAGATTCAACTTCATGCGTCATAATGGTAGCTCAATTAATTCCAGATTTATTATCTATTTAAAGCTCAACCTCTCCACCATTTCTTGGTCAACATCTATTTAAGGTTTAATATCGACACCATTTCCTCCAATAAATTTTTATGTCTATTCTCATGTATTCCAAGTTTTATCAATGCACCTCATCTTCTAAATGAGATAGATTGAAATGCTATTTATAATGTATGTAAACAAATGAAAACTAGAAAGTCTCTTCCATTGTGAAAATAGATTTAGGGTTTCAATGATGTAATCTCAAATGCTTTTGAAGAATATTAAATATGTTTGCTATTTTTTAATCAAATGTGTTCATTTACTTAAAATTTACAAATAATTTCCAAAATAATAATTTGGTAGATAATTAGGTTTTGAAATAAATTTTTGTTTATTTCTTAAATTTTATTAATTTTTTTTAATATATTTACTATCATATTTAGGATTGTAAATCTATTTTATAGAGATCAAAATAAGATTGCTAATCAAATTTGACTATGTCAATGTTATATTTACAAAGTGTAAACCTATTTTATAGAGTTGGAGATAAGATGGATCTATCTTGGTTGGTGATTCATTCATTCATCATTTTTTCAATCCACATTAATTTAAAAAAAAACAATTTATCAATACTGAATTACATATCTTGTGGTATGTTAAAAAAGGCTCTTGCTTACAATGATGATGATTTCCATGTGTCATTTGATACTATATTCGATGCATTACACTTCAATATAAGAGTAGTCTGATCTTGTAGAAAAATGATGCTTTATTTTCAACAAGATTCATCATGATCCAAGTTTTGTCCATGTTGAAACTATAACACTAAATGGGTCTGACAAGAAATTGTTTCTCTTTTCATTGCAAAAAAAACATGTTTGTTCCTAAATTAGAAACACATGCACACTTTAAAAATTGTGTATGTGTTCCTTTTTAAATAGGTTTGACTTCAAACTAAACCTTCACTCGATTATGCCATTTATATTTGGAAAATATTGAAACAACATGCGCCTGTTATAAATGCTTGCACATGTTTAGATTGCATGCATATTCTTAAGTGTGCACACACTAGGAACGATGTGTTCCTTTCTCTATAAACAAGAAAAAGGACCAATTGTTTAATTTTTTATTTGGCTCTCCCAAGACCAATAGTAATTACCTAAGCATCCAACAGATGCAAGTGTGTTCTAGAATGAGCTACAATGCTAATGAGCTACAGTGCCAAGGATTTAGAGTTATCATTGCTAGAGAGCATTTGAAGGAAAGTTTTATTTTTCTCACATATTTTTTAAAATAAGCTTTATTGTTGTATTGAAGTTTTTATTCCACAAAGATGGTGGAAAACGCTAATCCAAATGTAGACCAAATCCGTAGAACCCCTCACAAGAACCATACACTAAAATAAATCAAATTTAGATGAGCTTAAAAAGTTAAGTGGAGAATATGTGAACATAAGAGAACCCTCCCTCCTATCACTAGTCACTTCACGTCATTGCTTCCATTAATCATGACCATGGTGAATATCTGATATATTTGACTATAGAGATAGCACGAGCAAGTTTTACTCAAGTGGAATTAGTAAATAAGAGGTTAACAAAATAGATATAACAAAAGAATCGATTGTTAGTTGTTCATTTACCCTAGAATCAACCAATGACATGATTTGAGAAAGAGGTGTCTTTGCATGGATTGGTGGATAATTAAACCATGGAAAGAGAACTACATGGATTGATGGTTTATGGTATTGGATAAACCTCCTTGTTGTAATAGGGATTTGAATTATATATATTTTTAAAATTATGGGATAAATTTATTCTTGGTCTCCATGTTAATTATTTTGATATTGGTGAATTTAAATGGGTTGTTCTTTGCTCAGCTCAAGATTGAAAAACTTCCATATGTAACTCACTAAGAGGGGAATTGTGAAATTGATTGATTATTGACTCTTATAATGTGCTCTTCTTCTTCTTCTTCTTCTCTCTCTCTCTCTCTTCAATATTTTTTTTCTTTCTTAACATCCTTTAAGGTTGGTCCTTAGGTCAATCTCTGTCGAATTTAGTATGTTGGTGATCTCACCTTAGTCATAAGGAATATTAATTTTCGTACAACATCCATGAAACAAAAAAAGGGTTTATAGTAAATGGAATAAAATAGATGGTCTATAATCTAAACAAGTCCATTTATAGTCTAAATCAATCTCGAAGGATGTGGTACAAAAGTTTGATACATATATCCTTGGATTGGGGTTTGTGAGAAATAAGGATAATACTATGCATATTTCAAGTAGGTTGGTGACCTACATATGCTTGTATATGCATTTTGTGGTGGAATTTAGCTAGTCCAAATCATATTTAACAAATTATTATTTTTCTATTCCACATAGAATAAATCCCAAAGAATGAGCTACAAAGTGTATCTAGAATATGCAAGGGGATTTCTCCTTCAACAACCTATTTTTTAATAGTAAAAATCCTAAAATCATTGACAATATTGTCCACTCCCAACTTCCACACAATTGACTCAAGTAGATCACACAATAATGAGACATGCTTAACATGGGAGAACACATCTACATATTTAAGGAACATAATTCCTCTGGGATAAGAAACATTTTTATTTTGTTTTATTTCTTTCACCAATCCACCCATTAAACATGAGTGTCCAATATATATGTGGTGATATTGTTAAATTTCTACAAATAGATTAAATATACAGTTGGTCAAATTTATTATTTACAACAATCTAGTCATTAGAAATATTTAAAAGCATTGTAAATAATTAGCTTGATGCAAATAATTATAAGAAGTTAGTCAATGATGAAGAGGAAATTTTAAATGTTAATGAGTGTGCATTGTTTCATTTCTATAGGTTGCAATCGAGGATAGTGAGAATCCACGTCCACCAAGGTTAGATAAATTTCCCCAATTCCATGTATGTTATTGTTAACAATCAAATTAACACCCTTAAATAGTGAAGCCTTGAAATACAATTTACTATTTTCCCGCAACACAAAGATAGAAATCAAGCACAATAAGATACATGATCTCTTAATCTGACCACCACGTTCATAAATGGAAGATGAGAGTGAAGACACAATTAGCCTAAAGGAGTGAAATTCAGTGATTGAATTTCCCACCAAAAGCTAAGATCTGGTCTCCACTAAGGGTGGAAGGAAATACATGGAATATGTATTGATTGAGCCTGAAATCTTGAATTAATCACAAACATTCTTGAGAAAATATGGAATAATGGGTTTAAAAGCATGTTGGTAACTAAATTTTGGTTTAGTTGGAAGGATATGTGTGCCAAGAGAAGATAGTTAGAAGTATGTGTGCACTGATTTAGTTAGAAGAAGTTGCATATTAAGTAATTTAGTTAGAGATTGCACGCTGCCAGTAAGTTTTGCAATTTTGAACGCAAGAGTATATACAATTTTCTAAATGGTTGGGATTAGTTCTAAGATGTTCTGTGAAATGAACTCAACTAGGTTAGTTAGTTTTATATCATCTATGTTCTAGATGCTTTTGAAACAAGCTATTTGGAATTTGAGATGATATATTGTTGTTATGCTATGTGTTTTGATCTCTGTTATGATATTATATTTTGGTTGCAATGATTGTATGGATGAAATATCATTGAGATATTGAGTTGAATATGTGTTGTAATCTCACAGATCACATAGGGTTACAAATAATACACATAGAAACATATAAACATAACAGACACAAGAGACAAGAATATAGATAAGGAAGTAACATATTATATTATATCATGAGGGTCCATACATACAAAAAACTGAACCGCTTCTCAACTGGCTCAACAACCTAATATATATGATTACAAACAGTTACACATAACTACCTATCCGTTCGGTCAACCGACACAACCTCATGCGGCCGACCTAATCTCCAATTAGTCAGCTATTCGACTAGTCGGCTCATCAACTAGCTCCTCCAACATCTCCCCCAGGAACAAAATCTTTCTTCATCCCAAAGAAACAGAGGGGGGACTCAACAGTGTACTGTCTGAGGTGGTTACTTATACTATTGTTTGTCTTCATGGATCGTGTAGTCAAATGGTTGGTCATTTCTGCACACATACTTCCACAATGGCTTATGCTGTAATGGCCAGTTGGTATTGAAACTCTGTCCAATTCTGTAGTACTTTCTGGATGTCGATAGTCAAGGTTGTGATGCTTGACAAAGTCGACATTTTATCCTAGATGGAAAGATCTGCGATGCTTTCCATGTCGGGTTCCATGAATTGAGTTTTTTCTTCCGCTGCATCCAATAGTCTCTTCATCTGCGGGTAGATTGTATCCAGTTTGTCGAGGCTCAGTAGTGCTTGTTGCACCCATTGGTGTGCTTGTTGCTTGAGTTTCTATAGTTTGGATGTTTCCAATACAATATGTTCTTGTATTTTACTTCTCATTGTTTTTTCAATGCCTCGCCTCTTTTCTAGCACTTGAATTGCTCACGAGTCTGGCAGGTCTGCTGAAATACTTGTCCGTAGTAGGTAGGCCAATCATAGAGTACTTTGTGAGCTTTCGAGAATGTTGTATACTGCTACCTTGGTAGTCTGGATGTTTCCTCTTTTTGATCTTCCTTTGTATTTTGTAGGTGTATTTGTAGGGTCGACACCACACTTTCAAATAGATGATATGCTTTTTCCAGTGGCTTGTCGGTGTCTTCCTCTATTGGTATTGGTATTACTGTTTGGATTAAAGTTCTGCATTTTGTCAGAAATTCAATTTGCTCTTTCTTAGTGCTATCGAGCTACTCTCGTATAGTCTGGATTCTTGTTGCTGCTTCTGTGGTGAGAGTTTCTAGGAGTTGAACCAACTCTCCATCTGTTAGTTTTGTTGTGTCGACTGCAGTAGTCAATCCAAGTTGGCTGAGGTGGATCACTGACGGCTTTTGTTCTTTGTGGTGTTCTTTCTTACTTTTGTCTTTTATTTTTCTTTTGTGTCTATGCTAGTCTGCCTGTGGTTCTGTAAGTGGTTGATTTCCCTGTGGCTGGTGTTTGTGCCAGAATTTGTTCTCATACTACAGAAGAACAAGCCAACACAATCTCAATAATCATAATAAAGTAAAATAGGGTTTTCTAGGGTTTTGGTTGAACAGTTTGAAAACAAGAGGGAAAACATTCATAAGACCAAAGTAAACACTAAATCATGAGCATTCAAATGACTGAGATGCATAACATATAAACCATAATCCAACAGAGTAAACACAATACTGAGTTTCACCCACAGTTAGCAAGCATTTCAAGCATAAAAACATTAAACAGGAAATGAATATACCAATTGAGTAATTAACACAAATTAGAAATGAAATCA
Source organism: Pseudotsuga menziesii (assembly GCA_001517045.1). Classification (NCBI taxonomy): domain Eukaryota; kingdom Viridiplantae; phylum Streptophyta; class Pinopsida; order Pinales; family Pinaceae; genus Pseudotsuga; species Pseudotsuga menziesii. Next base: position 491,004 of record LPNX010981644.1, read on the forward strand.
GTCAATAAGATAAAGGGCATATAGTGCATATATTTCACAGTTCAGTCATTGAAAACACATAAGAGTCTTTACTTAGCTCATAAACAAAGGCAGATAGCCTCCCCTTGTCAGTAAAAATCGAACCCTTGGGTTCTTTTTCCAACTTACATTTATCCCGTTCTTTCAAAAACAGTTGCATAACTGAACCTTAACTGCTTTTAGGCCATCTATCAAATAGTTCAATCTAAACTATCATTACACAAAAATAAAATGACTTTTCAAAATAACTAATAACTGCTCTTCTTAACTAAATTTACAAACCTGTTGTTGCTTCAGCGAGTAAAGCAATTCCCTCTAAAGCTTGAGCTTTCCTTCTAGCTTTCAAGTGTTCTGCTTCCAAGTCTGCAACCCTCTTTGTTAACTCTTCATTATGCTGTGTCAACTCCTGGATAGTTTTCCTTAGCTTTGTTAACTGATTCTCTGTTTTCCTCAACATTAACTTGTTGTCTAAACTCAATGTTTTCATTTTCCTGATTCGAAGCTTCTCCTTGTTTATCAGCTTCTTCATCTTTGACTATGACCTTCTTTCTAAGTTTCTTAATCAGAGTTTGACCCTTATCTACCTGTCTCTTTTGGGACTGTTCCTCCTGCTCAGTATTGAAACCTGACCAAAATAAGAAGTGCTCCCATGTCTTTTCTCTTTTCTCCAATACAGTACTTATGATTAGTTTTATGAGCCCATGGTGAAAACTGATTGTTTTGTATGATCTTGGTGTTCTTTCACCCTACATGACATCTTTTGTAAGCTTTTAAAAAATAAAAAAGGAAGATTCATTTTAGATTCATGACTGAGATGTTGAAGGAATCTAAAATGATACTTAAACACAAAGGCAAATCTTCCCTCATAGGTGACATAGCTTTGTAAGATCTTGATAGGCTCAATCCACTCAGGTTTAAAGTTTTGAATGGGAACACCTTTTCCCTAGTCTTCTACTACACCTAGAAGCAAATATCTCTGAGCATCAAAGGTGAAGGGCACCTTTTTGAACCAGAATTCTCCCTCATCCATAATCCATGTTGCTTTTGCTAGTAACTCCTTGGTTAGTTTGAACTTCAAAGTGTCGAAAGACACTACATCCTTGTTTAAACATTGAGCAAACTTGTATGAAACCTTTGAATGATAACCTTCAATCTTTTCAAAGAACACTAACCATTCTGCTTCTGCAAACAATTGTGCACAATCTGGAAATTTTTTGACTCAGCTTAAGTCTGAGGGTTTTTCCCTATTGGTTTTCCCACTCTTTTTCATTTTGAAATATTGTTAAACAACTTCTATCAATAAAACACAGCCTGACTGTTGAATTTTGATAAACTGATAGAGAATACATTATAGGGGAACCCAAAATCGACCTCTTCTCATTTAAGCTGGACAATACTTTTAACTTCATGACTGAGCATCCATCATTTAGTATCAATTAGGCTTAACAACTAATAATCTGCCCTCAATTTAGTCATTAATCTTGTGTTTAGAAAAACCCCAAATTAATAAACCTTGGAAATCAGTTCGCAACCTACCTGTTAAAATGACTATTCCAGTTGCTGGAATCCTATTCTCCTGTCTTGTCAGGTGTCGAACTGCATGCCCCAATCTTCTCTGACTGTTTTGACAACTCCAAACGACCGCTCCTCAAAGCCCTAATTTTACTCTATTTCAAAATTCCAATTTTCAAGTACTGATTTTTTTGCCACGATCTCCACCTACTCTACGTGCACTTCAGGAAAAAACGTGATTCGAAATGCCTTTGTCTCATTATGGTTTGTTATCATTATTGCATCACTTCTGCAAGAAACTGCCACGATTCGCCTTTATGATGATATTCACACTTGTCACAATGATTAATATTTGAATGTTCCCACGGTATCGGTGTCTCCCATCACTAACAACTAATATTTCTCAGCATCGGCGATTGGAGGCTCTAGAAACTATCTTGTTGGAGCTTAATACCGGAATGCTGTCATAGTTTCGACACTTTAAACCATTAGCTTCGCGATTAGCGATCAGAGGCTCTAGTAACTATCTTGTCGGAACTTTATACCAGAATGCTGTTGTAGTTTCGGCACTTTAAACCATTAACTTCGCGATCGGTGATTGGAGGCTCTAGCAACTATCTCGTCGAAACTTTATACTGGAATGCTGTCGCAGTTTCGGTGCTTTAAACCATTAGCTTCACGATAGGCGATTGGAGGCTCTAGCAACTATCTTGTCGGAACTTTATATCGGAAGGCTGCCGTAGTTTCAGCGCTTTAAACCATTAGCTTTGTGATCGACGATCAGAGGCTCTCGCAACTATCTCGTTGGAAATTTATACCGGAATGTTGTTGCAGTTTTGACGCTTTAAACCAGTAGCTTCGTGATCGGCTGTTGGAGGCTTTAGCAACTATAAACCAGTAGCTTCATGATCGGCTGTCGGAGGCTCTAGCAACTATCTCATCGGAGCTTTATACCAGAATGTTGCCATAGTTTCGATGCTTTAAACAATTAGCTTCATGATCGGTGATCGAAGGCTCTATCAACTATCTCGTCAGAGCTTTATACCGGAATGTTGCCGCAGTTTCGACGCTTTAAACCATTAGCTTCGTGTTTGATGATCGGAGGCTCTAGCAACTATCTTCGTCGGAGCTTCAAGCCAGAATGATGCCGCAGTGTTGGTGACATAGAGAACTAAATCTCCAAAATGTTGAATGATGATTTTTAACTTGCACGACTTTCTTGTAGCACCTGTGTGCATTTGTTTTTGGCTTGCGCTACAAGAAAATTCAAGTTAATGATTTTCAAAAATTAATCTCATGCTATAGGTTTAAACTTGTTTTAGGGACCCTAATCAAACTTTAATGTTTATTTTTTAGACCTTTTAATCCATATAAGTCTTCTATAAGCCCTCTGACTATGAAATCAAACCAAAATTTTCAAAAAATAAGGCTAAGAAAACAAATAACATGAAGATTAAAGGAAAAACAATTCAAACTATCCTAGGCAACAAAATTCTCTAAGAGTAATGCATAAAACCAAGTTTCAAAACATAAACAAAAGTATTAAAAGACAGAAAACAAAAACATGATCTAACATCTGGTTCCTACTGCAGGATGAAGTCCTCCCTGTGAGGCTTCAAGAACCTATAGACCAATGCCTTCTGTGCTGCTACCTGCTAGTCTACAAAATTTCCATTGGGTTATGGAGTCCTTATTCTGCTATTCACACCGGTATATACAATGAAAATCTAGTATCCATCTCAAAAACTGTAAAAATGCTTGAGGAATCGTTCATTAACTAGATTAGACAATTCCTCACCCTCCAAAGTCTGTAGTACAAAAGTATTGTTTTCGAGAAACTTCGATTCTATGAAAGGAACAAACCAAAGGTTATCAAACTTGCCACGCTTTCCTTTTTGCTCCTTCCTGGCATCCCATCTCAAAACCATGTCTCCCATTGAAAAAGTGTTATCTTTGATATTCCTATCAAATCTTTCTTTGACCTTTAACCTGTACAGCTGAGCCTTTTCTTCCACCTTTTCTCGTTTCTGATGTAACTCTATCATTGCATAAATTCTTCTTTGTAGATCATTAGGTTCTTCCTGGCAATCCTGAAAAACTTCATCACTGGGATGCCCAACTGAACAGGAAAAACTACATCTGTACCATATACTAATTGGAAAAGAGAAGTTCCAATTGCTTGCTTAACTGTTATTCTATCTGCCCATAATGCATACTTTAGCATAGAATCCCGTGATCTTTTATTATGCTTAAGTAATTTTCTGATACTCTGAATGATATTTTTATTAGATGACTCAGCTAACCCATTCCCCTGAGGGTAATAAGGAGTTGAGTGTTTCAACAGGATACCATTTTTTTCACAAAATGCCCCCATAGCCTTAGATTTAAAGGCTTTAACATTATCAGTTAATATTTTCTGAGGACATCCAAATCTACTAAGAATATTTTCTTCAATAAAATCCATGATCACCTTATATGTTGCATTTCTTGTGGGAATGGCCTCTACCCACTTAGTAAAGAAATCTGTAGCAGTCAAAATCCACTTATGCTACCCTGAGGAAGATGGATTTATCTCCCTTATGAAGTCCAAACCCCACTGCTGAAAGGGAGCATTAACTGCAATTGGTTTTAATGGTAATGACAACAACTTTTGTTTACTAGCAAACTTTTGACAAGGGACACATGCTCTTACTTGCTGATATACGTCTGAGAATAAAGAAGGCCAATAGTATCTAGCTCTTAGAATTTTATATGTTGTTGCCTTCCAATACTTATGTCCTCCACAAGCACCTTCATGAGATTCAGAAATTACTCCTTCAATTTCAGGTTTATCTAAACATCTGAGTAGGATACCTCCTGGATCTTTCCAAAACAGCTGCTGTTCTACCAAACAATATTTAGTGGTTTTCAACTTCAAAGACCTATCAGCTTTCTTGTCTAAGTGTTCTGGACATTGCAAATACAAAAGAAAGTATACAATGTCTGCATACTATGTAGATGCTGAATAGTGGTCCATAATCGTCTCTTTCTCTAGCTCTGCTTGAATTTCTTCCTTTGCTGGCTGTTCTGCCATGAGATGTAGCCCTAAAGCTTGGCAATTTGAATCAGCTAGTAGTTTAGCTAGACCTTGTCCCTTTACTAGCATTGTAGGTCTAATTTCCACATCATATTCCATGATTTTGGCAATCCACTTTTCTCTTTTTCCCTCACTGTTAGGCTGAGTCAAAACACCATTTATGGCAACATTAGGCACATAAGCAATAATTTTGGAATGCAAAACATAAATTCTGATGAATTTCAAAGTTTTTACCAAAGAGTAAGCCTGCTTCTCTAAAATGTTGTATTTTAACTCTGAATCTCTAAGAGTTTTGCTGAAAAATGCAATAGGCTGTTCAAGACCATCCTTATTCTTCTATAATAAAACAACAGCCAATGTATCTTCAGATGCAAAATAAAAGGTTAGAAATTCCTTTGTAAAATCTGGACTTACTAATACTGGAGCTTCAGTGAGAGCCATCTTAATTTTTTCGAATGAATTCTTTGCTTCTGTAGTCCACTTGACCTCTTGATCCTTCTTCAGCATGGTTGTAATCTGTTTGACAGTCTTAGCAAAATTTGGTATAAACCAACGTAGAAAATTGATTTTACCAATGAAAGATTGTACATCCTTCTTGCTCCTTGGAAAACTTATTTTCAGAATTGCATTCACCCTTTCCGGATCAATCCTTATGCCATCAGCTGAAACTGAATGACTCAATAATTTACCTTCTTGTACAACAAAATGTGATTTCTTTGGATTAAGAGATAAACCATATTTTCTACGTTTCAGAAAAGTTTCTTTTAAGTGTTTTAGATGCTCATCATCTGATTGTGAAAAGACTGTAATATCATCTAAGTAAATCACTACAAACTTATCTCTTTCCCCTACAAAGGCTATGTCCATAGCTATTTGAAAAGTTGCTCCAGCATTCATTAATCCAAAATGCATTTTATCATACATGAAAGTTTCCCAGGGAGTAGTAAAAGCTGTTTTTTCTTTATCATCAAGATGCATGGCAATTTGATTATATCCTAAAAAACCATTAACCATAGAAATTCTTTGTGCACCCACCACCTTATACAATATTTGTTCTATTTTTGGTAAAGGGTAATTATTCTTCAATGAAGACCTATTCAGATTTCTAAAATCAACACACAGTCTGATTTCACCATTCTTTTGCCTGACAGGAAGTAAATTGGCCACCCATGAAGCATATCTGAGGGGAATAATAATCTTGGCATCTAATAACTTTTTCACGTCCTTTTCAATAACAGGAAACAAGGCTGGATTTATCCTCCTTAATTTTTGTCTAAAAGGTTTAACATTCGGTTTTAAAGGCACTTTATGCTGTATACTTCCAGTATCATATGTTTTCAAATCTTCATATGACCAAGCAGAAACATCAACATACTCTTTTAACAAGTTAATGTACCTATTCCTTTGTTCTGTTGTGAGTGCTTTTGAAATCTTCACCATTCTAGGATGTTCAGGGGTGCCAATATTATAGTCCACCACATTTTTTTCTGAAGACTATACAACAGGTTTTAAAGGTGTATCATCTTTTGAAAATATTCTCTCTGATGGCACCAAACCTTTAGGAATGAAATTACTTTTAAGTTCAATAATCTTGTGACCAACAATCTCATTTTCTGCAATATCTTCAAAATATTCAACCTCATCATCTTGTTCTTGATCAATTAGGGAATTGGAAAACTCACATGTCAGCTCCAAGAACCTTTTTATTTCAATGTCATTTTCAAAAACTTTCCACTGCTTTACATTGTCAGGCACAAAAGGTCTATACCTAACCTCAATAGGATACTTTAGCTATGTTGTTTTGGGAATCTTGAAATGTGTGGCTGTTAGGGAAAGAGAATCAACAGTTTGATTATGATCCCTAGGAATATAAGTGATATTAAAAGCCACAAAATAATTGTCTATCATATCCCATACTTCATTACGGTACAATTTCAGCAAATCTTGTTTCACTTCATAATTGTTCCTCACTTGCTGAACAACCAACTCGGCGTCGCCATATACAGAAATATGCTAAATGCCTAAATCTTTTGCAGCTTTCAATCCTAACAACAAAGATTCATATTCTGCAGTGTTATTGGTGGTAATAAATTCCAATTTATACATTAACTTTACTGTTTCACCACCAGGAGATATTAAAAGAACCCTTGCTCCAGCACCTTCCTTACAGGACAATCCATTAAAGTATAATTGCCAAAGTTCATCTTCTTGTTCCCTAGTGAATTTAACTGGATTTTCTTTTTCAACCTATAAAAAACCAGCAGTATTATCATCATCGCTAAAATGCAACATACAAGTACCCAAATCCTTGTCAACAACATACAAGGGATGATTTGTAGGGTTCTTGTCATCTGTCACAATATAGGAAAATTGTAACTCTTTGTACAACCTTCTGTTTTCTCCTCCAAATATAGGAATGGTGGCATATGTTAAATCCATTTGTAAAGCCCCACCAACTTTCTTTGCCCAAGATCTAGAGAGGAGCAGTCCAAACTTAGGTGTAATGTCTGCTACTACCACATCCATAATCACACTCTTCATTGGTAGCTGAGCCAAACTGACAACCATATCTTTAATCACTCCTAAACATTTTATAGCTTGTGAATCCAAAGCATACAAATCATGATAGGGTTTTGTTATACTCAAACCTAAATCCTCCATGACAGCTTTTGGCATTAGGTTTTGTGATGCTCCTGAATCCAAAAGACAGTTATGTATCATCTGTTCATGAATAGTTAGTGTGATGTAAAAAGGAGGTGATGCATCTGCTTCACTTTTAGTTTTTTCTACCAGGGCTGATCCAATAAATTTTTTAGGGATTTATTCTTGTAAATTCACTATATCAGAGAGAGGCTGACTGTTTGCTGAACCAATCATTTTCAGAAATGAATTTTTGTAAGAAGGATTCTTCATTAACTCAGTAAAAGGCATAGGGATCTTGATTTTGCCTAATTCATTTTCCAGGTTAAAATTCTGCACACTTTTTTGTTTACCTCTTCAACTTCTACATTCTTCTTTTGTTTATCCCGAGTTTGTTTTTTCTCTAACATAGGATCAGACTGCTGTTTAGGAGGCAGAACTATCTTTTTCTTTGGTTTTTGAACTACTTGCTTTGGACCTGACGTCAAATTTAAAGTTTTCTTTGGTTCAGTCTGATATGTATCAACAGTTACAACAGCCACTTCAAGATTCAAATCATTTTCTATTTCAAACAAATCAGCGTCATAATATTCTGAGTTTAAAAAATCTTCTTCAGTCACAAAACTTTATGTTAACTGTTCCCCAAAATAATTCATATCCTGATCTGTATCCTCAAAGAATACTACTCTTCAATTTCTTCTTCATCAACTACATTATTTTGGAGTGGTGGTGGTACCTTTTGGTCCTCAGTTTCTCTCCTTTCTCGTTGTATATCATTGTTTATTCTCTCTCTAGGAATGAAATGAGGTGCAAACTGTCTTCTAAATTGGTTTTGATTATTAGGGTTTTGTTGCGGCTGCAACTGTTTTCCCCAAATTTCTTAAATTTTGGTCCGCTCCTCATGATTTAGAGTTGTTTTAATCATTTGAATCCGTGAACTGTTTTGATCATACTTTAATTTTGAATGATTATTGAAGGCTAACACTCGTCCTGGTTTTCAGAAGTTACGTGTGTTTCGAAGTTGTTTTTGGATCGCAGATTTTAAGTTTGGGTTTGCTTGTTGAAGGGCCACCGTTTTGGAGGAGAAATAGTTTAACCGTTGCTAGATTTCAGAGTCTTAAGCACTTAGCATTTTTATTTTGATCAGAGCATTTATTTTGATCGGAGGATGTAGTCTTCTTTAGCTTCCGCCGTTGCGGCTCCCAAACCAATCAGTTGTCCGAAGTCTAAAGCGCTCCGTCCTTCGATGCTAGTCGCATGTCTGTAATCTTTGTTGCTTCCGCCGTTGCGGCTCCCGAATCGACTAAGCGCCCGAAGTCTAAAACGCTCCGCTAGCCGATGCGTCAGTCTTTTAGTCACTTGCCCGTAGCTTTTTCTTCTTCCGCCGTTGCGGCTCCCAAAGTGTTTAAGCTTCCGAAGTGTAAAACCTTCCGACTCCCGATAGAGAGTTTTCCCGCCCGTGGGTCGCGTATCCTTAACCTCTCCTTTTCCACCGTTGCTGCTAGGAAAGCCTTTTCGCGTCCGATGTCGATATCCTTCCGGCTTCCGATTCAGAACTTTCCCACTTGAGTCTTAGTCAAAACTCTTCCGACTCCGATATGCTTAAAGTATTTCGCAGTACCCATTCTTGTCAGGATCTGTCGTTGCGGCTATGAATGAGTTTACACTGTCGATGTGAGTGTGCTAAGCCGCCGACGAGTTTTTCGTTTTCCGTCGTAGGTGATGTCTGTCGAGCCTGTAGGTGAACGAAGTAGTGATGACAGCGTTTGTTAAAATTCTCACATCAAGTGGTGCACCTGGCCATTTCCTGTGGATTAGCCGTTTCAGTTAGTATAATTTGATGTTTATTTTGGAATATAACCTGGTGAATGATGCACATTGGTTAATTGCAGGAAAATCCAAAAGACAGTTCATATTGCTGTGGCGCGAAGGTACTGATTGGAGATAGGATCTCAAAGGGCGCGGGTAAAGTAAAAGACAAGATCGAAAGCAACAAAGGCACAGATTTGAAAGGTCCGTCAGTTACTCAGCTGATAATGATCTTGCGCAGAAAAAATGAAAAGGAGGGATATGAAACGCTCGAAGAACCGAAGAGTCACACGTTTGGGGGGAACCCAAGCGGTCTGCTGATTTTGTTTAAATATTTGAAAGTTAGAAGTTACGGGGACTTTTTCCTAGGAAAAACTTGTAAACCATTTGCTTGTAAGAGGAACTATTTCGTTTTACAATCAGAAACTGCAACTTTTTCCTGTTGGAGAAAGCGTAATGTGGAATGTATCAATGTGATTAAATGAGCAATGTTGAAGGGGAACTATTTCGTTTTCAGCTGTGTTTCATTAAATGTGAGAGTGTTTTAACTTTCTGAACCTATGTTCTTGTTTGAATGCTCTTCAGTATATTTTGTGATGTTTTCCACTGTGAGTAATGAAGGTTGTTCATAAACAATTGGCTATCTGGTTGTTCAAATATCTGTAATTGTTCATGTGTCTTGAAAGAAGTATAAGCTATCTGTAACTTTTCATAATGCATGTACATAATATATTACTCACCAATGAATGATAATCCTGCTCCCTAGGGATAGGTTAGGTAGTTAGTTTTATTTCATTACTTCATATGTGATTGAGATGCTTGTGAGTGCTAAGATGAGAGGTAAGAACCTGCGCATCACGTTGTGACTGCCCCTTGCATCCTTATCACCTTGCATGGTTAATTAGGCATGTGCATATCATACTTAAATAAAAAATACAAAAATACACGGTGGACCGGGCCTCAACCGGTAAAACCTTTGTTTTTGTTACTTTGACCTACGATAGCCGGACCGTAAACCGGACGGATTCCCTATACCAAACATTCACGTGCTAGTTGGGAACGTTGACTGGGGAGAATCCCTTTTTGTTGTCGCCTGCGAATTTCTAGGCCTCAACAGGTTTCTATCACCCTCTTGAACAACTTTATTTGAATTCTTCTCTAGTTCCAACTTGTTTAATTTTGTAGTCAAGATCTTAACTAGCTTGGCCATCTCATCAATTTTACTTTCTGCAGAGTGGGATGTTGAAACCCCTGGAGCTGCCTCTTTCTTACCCTTCATGTCATATATCTGCCAAGCTATATTTCCCTTCAATCTATTAGAGGCTAATATGTTAGACTCCACTTCTAATGCTGTATCCTGCATGTTTAGTAAAGTAACAAGTATTCTTTCTCTTAAAAGTAGGGAAAATTCATGATCAAAAGCATTGACATATGTGAGTTTTGCAGATGTTTCTGAAGGTTTTATCTCTGCAAGAATTCTGCCATACATTTTATTGAATCTCTTCGAAAAATCAGCTATGGTTTCATCCTTCTTTCTCCTAAGGGCTCCAAACTTAGTGATGTAATATGTATGATCCTTGGTGTCACCCCATTGTCTCATGAAAAGGTCCTGAAGCTCTTCTATGAAAGTGATAGAATTTGCAGGAAACTCTCTGAACCATTTTCTGACCTCTCCATCAAGACTCTGTACAAACATCCTCATCCATACATCCTTGGCCTCAATATTCTGATTATCAGTATAACTGAGAAAAGCATCCCAATACTCATCAACTGTGGTCTCACCTTGTCCATTAAACCTAGGCAAATATTTTTGGTAATCACCCCCAGGAAGTGTATTCAAAGGCTGAGGCAAAAGTAAAGGTGCATACCTAGTTGCCACCATTCGGTCCATCATGTCTAATGGTTGATTTTGGGCTGCCATATTTAAGTTAACTGGTTTAGGTGATGGAAAGACTTGGCCAGAACTTAGCTGAAATGGAGTTTTACCAACTTTGAGGTGAAATAAAGGGATTTTTCCAAGAGATATGGTCTTTGCTTTCTTAAAGGTTTGGGGATCAGTAAAAATTTGGAAATTACTGACAGGAATTGAAGGCTTCAACCAAGATGACTCTTGTTCTTCTCCCTTCAGAATAGAAAAAGGTGATGAAATATCTAATTGATCAGGGTTACATAGGGCTGGTGATGACTGAGACCTTCTGATCTTCCTAGCTGTTTTCAATATCTGTTCTGGGTTTGAAACACCCAGCTGTAAAGGTGAACTAGGTCTGTTTCTTGTTCCAACTCCCTTAGTAGCCACTGTGAAATACTGGTGAAAAGTAGTCTTCTAAATTTGCTGGTTTAAGTTCACCTCTCAAAAGTAGTGAAATGATAAGTATCCCAGGGAAAATAGGTTTTTAAACTTTGTCCCCGGTAACGGAGCCAAAAATGTTTGTGCCAGAATTTGTTCTCAGAATACAGAAGAACAAGCCAACACAATCTCAATAATCATAATAAAGTAAAATAGGGTTTTCTAGGGTTTTGGTTGAACAGTTTGAAAACAAGAGGGCAAACATTCATAAGACCAAAGAAAACACTAAATCATGAGCATTCAAATGACTGAGATGCATAACATATAAACCATAATCCAACAGAGTAAACACTGTTGGAGAAATTTACCATCATACACACTCTTTTGGTCAAATTGGCCTAGTTAAACCACTATCCTAAGTTTAATTGACATCAGTGGAGCATTAATTGCCATCATCCAGTCACATCCACGCCTACCTACAGTCAAGGAGGCTAACTTAGCCTTCTCCTACAGTCAAGGAGGCTAACTGGAGCACTCCAGGGGTGATCTGTGTGACATTAATGCACCTAATTGCTAACTGGTGGTTACAATCAGTTCAACCAATAAGTTAAAGTCAGTTAAGGCGCCTCTAGTCATTAAATATATTATTTAATGATTATTTATTATTATTTAATGATCTGGAGTCAACAAGGCGCCTCCACCAACTTCTGATGGTCAGTTCAGCTTCAGCTAACCTCATCGGGGTTCATTGAAGTCATGGAGCACTAGCACTTGATGGTTGGATTGCTATGACATGTGTCTGATCTCCTTCAGTTGAGATTTAGTCATTTATTGCACTCTGACTTCAGTTAGGGTTTGGTGAGTCAATTAGGGTTTTGGTCAAGTGGTTAACTGAGTGTGATTGAATGGCTAAGAGTCAGTTAAGCCAGACTCACTCACTGAATTCGAATTGTCTCCTTAGGTATTAGAATTCTTAATGGAGTTAAGCTATTGCTTAGCATTGGAATTGTAACCCTTCATTATTTATTAAATATACAGAGAGGAAACCAATTCTGGTTTCGATTAATTCCAATTCATGAGTATTTGTTAATTATTCTTTGATGATTTTGATTCCTAGTTCCTAGATCATGTGCAAGAATTAATATGGTATCAGAGCTTACGGTGGGACGAAGAACAATCTCTCAAAAAAAACAAGATTTTTGACAGATTTCTCCATGAAAAGTGAGTAATAGCTCAAAATTCCAGCACTGCATCAGAAGCCAAGGCTTACCACTTAATACCCCAAGTAAAGAACTTGTTGATCAAGCTTGCTTAATTGACTATGCTGGGTGTGATGAAAGCCTAGAATGTGCAGGCTGTCCGACCTTATTTTGCCCTTTCTGTTTTGATTTTCAGGTTTCTACAGGTGAAGCATTCGCTACAGCATATCCAGATGGCCTCCTCAGTACCTCTCTTGAATCCATACAATTTCCACACATGGAAAAACAAAATGGAGCTTCAATTGTGCTCCAAAGGACTCCATAGAGTCGCCATGGACACTGAAGTTGAGCCTGGATCCACCATAGAAAAATCAAGATTCTTGAACAAGAAGGATGAAGCCTTCAATTTCTTGTGCCTCTCTATTTCAGAAGACCTTCTCTTCCATCTTGCGGATCTGAAGACACCAAAAGAAATATGGGACAAATTGGAATCTCTATACGGAAAGCATGATGACTTGAGAGTTTACCAACTCGAAAATGAAGTCATGTCTCTCCAACCTTCCAATTTCGAGACTCTGAATGATTTCTTTACAAAGTTCAAGCATACTGTTTTTCTCTTGAAGCAATGCAAAGTGGAGAAGGAGGATGATCAGCTCATCCTAGCCATCCTCTCCAAACTTAGGACTGATTATTCAGTTTTTGTTTCTACATTCCATGCGGGGAAGCTCACAATCCCCAGATGGAAGATGCCTACACTCAATGCCTTCATTGAGTCCCTAACTAATGAACATGACAAGCTTGTCCAGATGGGGATCATCCGATCTTCCCATGATCAAGCCCTCCATGTCTTGGGACCCAAAGATGTGAAGGGTAAAGGAAAGCAGCAGAAAAATCAGAAAACTAAATTTGATGCTCCCAAGCCTAGAGTTGAAAATCAACAGCATGATGAATCTTCCGGCTCAAGGAAGAACAAAGGAAAAGGGAACAATGGGAAAGAAAAAGTTAGGTGTTCTTACTACGGGAAGGGTTTTCACCCTGAAAATGCCTGCATGAAGAAAAATCTTGATGAAAAAACCTCTCTCCTTGAGAGGAATCACATCAATCTTCCGGAAAGATTTCGGAGGAGAGATCACCAAGATCGGGAACCACAACATGAGAAAGGTCATGCCCTCATGGCAAGCACTTCGAAGTCCAAAGCACTGCTGATTGAAAATGGAGCTTCGAATCACATGATGGCTGAAAAAGACTCCTTTTCATCCTTGGAGACCGGAAAATCCATCCCCATCCACATGGGAGATGACTCCACCATCATTTCCGAAGGACAAGGTACTGTAGATCTAGAAAATGGTTTTTTTTCTAAAGTTTTGTATGTACCGTCTCTAGCAGCAAATATCCTTAGTTTCTATCAGATGACACATACGGGAATGCCTAAGACAGTCTCTTTCAACCCAAATGATGTTGAGATAACATAAATTGCATCCGGGAAACTCATTGCAAAAGGCCTTGCAAATCATCATGCAAGAGCCTACGAGTTCTCTCACTTTGTTGCGGATGCAAAGCCCACTGCTCTGCTAACTCATGGAAATGAGGTTAGTAGGCTGTGGCATGAGAGGTTTGGCCATCTTAATTTCAAATATTTGTAGCAATTACAGAAAAACTCCATGGTTGAAGGCCTCTCGGTCATCAAGGAAACCACGGGTGTCTGCAAGGGCTGTGTGATTGGAAAACACCCCGAGCACAAGTTCGATTGGGGGAAGGCAAACCGAGCTACAAGCATATTGGGGATGATACATTCTGATATCAGTGGTCCAATTCCTGTCACATCCATGAATGGATCAAGGTACCTCCTTACTTTTATTGATTATTTTTCAAGGTATACATGGGTTTTCTTTCTCAAAAAGAAATCAGAGGTATGTGAAAATTTTTCTGAAGTGAAGGCCTTGATCGAAAATGCCTCTGGGCTTAAGATCAAGATCTTGAGATATGATAATGGAGGGGAGTATGTTAGTAATGAGTTTCTGTACATATGCTCCCAAAGTGGTATTCAGGTCCAACATTCAATTCCCTACACTCAAAGAGATGACCACCTGTATGTTGGAGTCAAAGAAGCTTGCTGCAAATTTGTGGCTGAAGCCATGCATGCTGTAGCATACATTCAGAACAGGGTGCCACATTCATCAGTGAAAGGAAAGACTCCTTTCGAAGCATACTTCGGACACAAGCCAGATGTGTCGAACCTACGGGTGTTTGGGTCCACTGCATGGGCCCAGATTCCGCTTGATAAAAGAAGGGATTTGCAACCGCAGAGCATAGAATGTATGTTTATTGGGTATCCTAATGAATCTAAAGGATTCAAACTGCTGGATATCAAGACCAAACAGATCATCATCGAGATAAGTGTCAAGTTCGATGAGCCTCTTCAGGAGGTGGAACTAGTGAAGGAGAAAACTGCTGAATTTCCTTCCTATTCCACTGAATATTTGGATGATGAAATTGGGGGTGATGACCTTGATTTGGATCCTCTGATGTCACGTCCCCATCCCTTGAACCGCCGAAGAGGACGCGACGAACACCACGAACAGCCGGGCAAACAGCCCCATGAACATATACAATCCATCAATGATGGAATTAAAACTTACAAGCATACACAGATGCAGAATGTATCAACATTCAGCGGAAGCAACACACATACATTTCCAGCATAAAACATGTTCATCATCATTCATTATACAATATATATAAATTGCAGAGACAGAATAGCCAAGATTACTTATCTTTTGAATGTAGAATTCACCCGCAACCAGCTACGTCGCTGCAACATTCCACCCAACCATAGGCCAGCATGCTCATCAATCTCTCACCAACGCTGCCACCCCCGAGCTGGGCATGATTCCTCCAAGGATAAGGGTCAACACAGGCTTACACATAGCTGAGGGACACAATCAGCCAAACCAACACCGCTAGGTTTACCAGGCCTTCAACAATCAGCCAAGCCAGCACAGTCCGAAGACCAACCACTGCCTACCGCAGTAACACAATCCTTTCACAGCCCTGTGAAGGAGGCAAAGAAACCGGTGACAGTCCCAGGCGAAAGGTGAGACACAACTCAAGCCCACGAGGCAACTCAGAGTTGTTCTTGGCCCTAACATGGCCAAAACAACTCAGCTACAACCCAAAACCAAGGTACTTCCACAACCACAAACACACAATGAAACAATGGCTGCTATACACAGTCCCAAAGCGGGGAAACTCAGCCAACAGATTGGAAATCAACAGTGGCCCAAAACGAAATTGAGCACCACAGCCAAAAAAACGTGGGGAAGACAACAACCCCAAAACACAAGTAGTAAGCACGACTCACAACATGGGAAAATGACCCCAAACAGTCTGTGCGTGAGGGAACTTGCACCAGACCACAAAAAACAGAGGAAAACATATACACGGCCACAAATCAGTAAGGAAACTTACACACCGTCCCTGAGTGTATAAATGGCTCTTGCACCCGAAAACCCTGAGTGACAGGCACGATTTCACCCATTCCCTGCGTGAGGAAAACCAACGCAGAACTCCCGTGCATGAGAAGAAGACAGAATGTCTCTCTGCGTGAGGATCCCAACCTGCGCGTGAGGAGAAACAACTTTGCCTATGCGTGCGAATCAACCATCATGAGAAAACAGAATAAAGAATCCCCTATGTGCACGAATGAACATAATGACGGTGCACAGGAGGAAGCCGAACTCATCTCTGCGTGAGACATCCACAGACCAAATCCTGCGTGAGGATTAACAACACTGACCTCTGCGTGAGGAAGATGAACAGACCGCGATGGAGTGGAGTGAATGGAAAGTCATGGGTGGAGTAGGTGTGTGGAAAAGGACTGACAGTCCTGCCACCCCACTCCCAAAACAATAACTGCCCCAACTACCTCCATCAAGACATCAAAACGGTTGGGTGAGACAAGGAAAGGTGGAAAACACACAAGGTGGCAACGCATGGGTTTTTCCCCCATAACCAAGGTTTGACATCCCCCACCCATTATCCTTCGGAACCATGCCCTTTTCATTCAACATTGCACTGCCGTAGGTGGTTGTGGTTTTATTTTTAATTGATGTGCGTATTTACATGATGTCAAGTTATAATGTGCCACATAGCACGATAAACCATCGGCAACTACCCCTATTGCCGAAACATACACAACCAAATTGATGGTGGGGCTTTTGCCTTGAGCTCCTCACCACGATTAATTACATTATATACATCATGCAAACGGGGTCAAAACCGGGACATTACATTCCCCTCCCCCTTGGAATAACACCGTCCTTGGTGTTCCAATACATAGGAATACATATACAATATATATACAATTGCACATCAAAATTTCAAAATTTTGCAGATCTGTCCCACGTTCGATCATTTACTTTGAACGTTCAAGACCAAGCTCCTCTGCTTCCATGGACTTCTCTTGCTGGTTCTCAGCTTCCAGCTGATCCCGAAGTCTAGGAACTTTGCGGCTATTTCCTTCATCATGTTCCCTCATTGGGCAGTCCCGGCGTAAATGATGTCCTCCGCAACTCCAGCATCTCACTGGCTGCTTCATCTTTACCTGCTCAATTTTCTTTGAGTCTTCATGCCTGGACCATTTCCTATCAGGTCGCTTGGACGAATGTCCCATCGCTGATCCTCCTTCCTTCCCTTTGCCGATTGCTCCTAGAAGGCTTTTCACCTCCCTTTGCAAACCAATAGAGTCTTGCAAAATCTGGTGGTTCATTTCACTCTGCCTTTTCTGTATCTTGAGCATCTCCCCAATATTCTCTTGGGTCTTGGAAATTACTTGAAGGAGACTTCCAGCTAAGTCCAACAACTTTTGATCTGCTGCCATATTCAATGTGCACCACCTGGTTTCACTTTTCTCACCTGTAAAATGCACCATTGAAATTTTATCAGACCAAGCATAATATAGACATTGAAATCAGTTAGTTAATTACCCAATTGGCATGACAGTCCAAGTTCCATAAGGAAACTTTCGTATTTTTCATGCCTTCCCCCAACAGGCACCTGAGCTCATTCATGTCCATTCCTGGGCAGGGAATTAACTATTCCAGCATTCACAATTTACTTAAGCAAATACACACATTTCATTCTCAGTCATACATGCATTCAACAATCCTTTGTTTTCACAATGCATAAACATATATATATATATGTGTAATCAAAAGGCAAGAGAGAGCAGTAAGAGTTTTTCCCCTCTTTGTGTTGTTCCATCCAGGAACCCACATCACCGGAGTGGGTTTTCATGCCCTCAGCCTCTTTCACTTCATCGTGAATGCTGGACCAATCCTTCTTGGTCATGACACTTAGTGTCTTCGGTCCATTCTAGACCTCTAAACCATGGAGTCTCTCCACATGGTTTGTCTCGGCTACTAGGACTCCCCCGTCTTACTAGCACCTTTTTCATTACCGCTCAACCCGAGCTTTCCAGGACAGTCACATGTCCGCGTGCATCTCCAAGGATGCTCTCGTGGTCCTCGCTCCCTGCGATACCTATATCCAAACATTGAATAAATTCACATGTTTAGTTTATTCACATCAATTTTATCTTGCTCTAGAGATAAACATCATAACCAATCATATTCATAAGCAAAATAATCCAATACTTATCTATATTGTGCGTTCCCTCGTTCGTCCATAGGATCCTGCTTCGCCTTGCAATCCTTGGGATCGTCTATGGACTTAGATGTTAGGTCAGCACGCCGGCTGCTCCACAACATCAAATATTTAATGTCCAGCCAGTACATTCTCATGTCGACTGGCCTTGGAACTTTATCATGACCGTTTCCAGGTCTAGGATCTACTATGGATCCTCAGGCATATCACAGCCCATCATACACTTATACCACCATACACTTATATCAACAATAACCCTTACTCCGCAACCCCTCACAACAACCATTTACCATTTTACCTTTTACCTTTTTACCTTTAGCCTGTCAACACAAGAAATACAAGCAATGCAAGCAAACTCATCAGCGTTATTGCTTAAAAACTGTAATCACATTTCTCATCATTCACTATCAAGTATTGAGACACCAGGAGTGCGTCCAGTCCCTAGGGTGTAATCAATATTGAAAACCCTTTCATGACTCAACATCGGAAAAGTGTGCACCCTTCTCCGGTGTGTGCCATGTAGGCCCTATTCATACTCAAGCATTCGGTCATCATGGAAATAAAATCAAACATGTTCTGCATATGGAATTTAATGATTAAACATGCATATTCATAGCAAGGATCACATAACACTTATCCATTTGTCGTCGCAGTATGCCTTTGTTAAGGAGGAATGGAGGCTCCTTCCCTGAGTTAACAGTCCCTCAGTTTTCCATCCCAACTCCTTTTTACATTACATATTCACACATGTCTTACCGACATACTTTATGCCATCTCACTCATGTTACTACCGAACATGCAGTGCAGATGAGACATTTCCAAAATGTCCAATGGCGTTTCACCCGAAACCCATTTCCAAGGGAAAACCTTCCCATGAAGTTTGGCTCTTGCAGGTCATCACACATGATCTTCCTGCGGTGTGTATCCCTAACACATTCATCAAATAGCCAAACAATCAATCATCACCTGATAATACAATCCAATTGATCATTCCATAACCAAGCAATGACTTTGGTAATCAAATTCAATAAGAATTTGCAAGTCTGTCTACTACAGAAATTGACTTGTTTAATTGTGGGTTTCTTGTAAGCAACACTACTATGCCCGTTATAATTTTATGCTTACTATCATAACACGAATACCCACTTACCATGCGTCCCTCCTGACACAATCTTATACAAGCCAACAATGATTAGTAGTCATCAGCAATTCCTTAAATTCGAAATTCACAATTCAAATTTAACAACCAACTAATTTCACAACCATGAGACTCT
Source organism: Pseudotsuga menziesii (assembly GCA_001517045.1). Classification (NCBI taxonomy): domain Eukaryota; kingdom Viridiplantae; phylum Streptophyta; class Pinopsida; order Pinales; family Pinaceae; genus Pseudotsuga; species Pseudotsuga menziesii. The sequence goes on from LPNX010981644.1 coordinate 510,483, forward strand.
TCTCATAAAGTTTGGCTCTTGTACATGGTAGATTCTGGCATTGGTCAAGGTCTTACCTCTCACTGCCATGCTCGAAATAATCTACCTGAAACATGAGCTTCAATCAACCAAACACAATCTTATGCAAGCCAACAGTGGCTAGTGGTTGTCAGCAATTTCTCAAATCCGAAATTCACAATTCGAATTTCAACAACCTATTATGCATAGCAACTATTTTTACAACCATGAGAATCTTCTCATAAATGGTATATTCTGGCATTGGTCAGGGTCTTACCTCTCAATGCCATGCTCAAAATAATCTACATGAAACATAAGCTTCAACATCCAAACACAAGCTTATGCAAGCCAGTAGTGACTAGTAGTTGTCAGCAATTCCTTAAATTCGAAATTCACAATTCAAATTTAATAAGCTCTTTCACATGGTAGATTCTGGCATTGGTCAGGGTCTTACCTCTCACTGCCATGCTCGAAATAATCTACCTGAAACATGAGCTTCAATCAACCAAACACTTGGTAAGTTTGGATGCATATAACCTTTTCATTGCTACAACCATCACTGAAGCATTTTCAGAATTTATAAAATTCAAATACTTTCAGCGGTTAGTCACATCAACATTACCAAAACTCATTTACTTCATGCAATCATCATCATACTAACATTGCAAGGTATAGTCATATCATTCATGCAATTAAATGAAATGTTTAGATACTCCTTACTTCACAAGCGTATCATTCATACCACCTTGCTCTTCCATAGAGCAATTTTGGTAGCCAATTGATCATGACTATCCTGCATTCATAACAACCTTTGAAATGGTTCCTGAATTGTCATCAATTCACCATTTCAGTCATTAGTTAGTCCGCATATCACATGCATTCACCTCAATGCATTCATGCAATACATCACAACATTGCACCTACACTTATGCAATCAGTCATTCACACCCTTCATATGCATACATCCAATGCATAACTACAAGATTCATAAAATCTTCTTAATGCATGTCCATTCAATGCTACCTTGCATTGATTATGCATTCAACCATACCATGGCCTAACCACGACTACCTCATATAGGATGCATTATTATAATCAAGATCATCAGTACTTCTTTCCCTGGGCTACTAAGCTCAATCAACATATACAGGCATAACACCTTTCTATATTCAAATATCCACACAGTATGAGGTCTCTTACCTATACCAATCCATGGAATTTGTCATAAGCAAATTCTTACCTGCATGGGTCGTACTTACACCCTTGATATGACCAATTTGGTTGGTCCTTTGCAGGAGTTTGCAGGATTTTCTCACCAACTATTGCTATGGACTTGTTGCCTTATCCCTTTCTCCATAGGGTTGCTGGTCTCATTCATCAGCATCAACAACATATTCATCCGGGTCCATGTCATCATTGGTTTTTCCCACTAATGCCAACATCAAAGCAATGATTATCATTAGTGGTTCATTATAAATATATGATTTCCAATATTCTTACCAACATGCAATATCCTATGCATGCAATACATATCCTCATGCATTTCAAGCATAAACTTAGGAAATGTAACACATTCAACAGGACAGGGTTTTAAGGAAAACTTCCATTTTCAAGTCTTTCATCCTGGCATGGAACTTCTTTTTCACACAACAGCTGGTTGACTTCATAGTCCTTGCTACCCCTGGGCATGCAACTGTCCAGATTTGTCCATTTGATAGCAGCGGTCATCATTAGCACTTTGCTGCTCCATGCTCAGATTCTGGCCACTTATCCTTGTTCCCTACCGGATAAGATTTCCAACGCCTGTCCACATGCTTCATTCCGATATCGGGTGTAAAAACCACACCACTTCTAAGAGTGCAGACTTTCACCAAATCTCAGGCGAAACACACAACTGTATTTTGGTCAAGAATGCTAACTTCAGCCACCTCATTTCCGAAGCACCATTCGTCTTTCATGAATTTTGGGTTTAACTAATTTTCCCAAAACATAGAATTTTCTTTTCACAAGGACGACGGGGGTCAAGGGGGCTTGCTCCCTTGTGGCTTCCCTGCGCCACTACAGGGCGGGTCGAGGGCAGCGCCCTCTTTTTTTTTGTTGTTGTAAATCTTTGGTTTTCGCGCAATCTGGTGCACAAGCTCTCTGCCTCTTTTTCTTCTTCTCAACCCTGAAAATCCACTGAAAAACCACTGAAAATTCCTCCGAAAAACAATTGAATTTTCCTTTGTTCAATCGGGTCTCTTCCCCAATTATTCTTCTGCAGAATCGGCTCTCGGAGTCATTTTTCTTCCGCAACGGCAGCTCTCGGAGCCATTTTTCTTCCGCAACGGCAGTCCAATCTGATTGGCATCAGCGGGATTTTACATTGGAAGCCAAATGGCTTTGGCTTCCGCAACGACGGATGCTCGAAGAACTTTCTTCCGCAGATTCGGCAACGGAATCCCTTCCTCAACCGCAACGGCGGAACACAGAACCCTTTCTTCTTCCGGCGGCAGTCTTAACCTCTGTCGGCGATCGAAAGAATTTTTTGTCGGACGCCTAGTCGTTTAGACTTCCACAACGACGGATGCTCAATCAATTTCTTCTTCTGTTGGCTAATATTTTCGTTACTTAGAAAAATTTCGAACTTTCTTTTACCGCGTCGGATGTCGGCGGTCTTTCTAGTCGGAGGCCGTAATGCTTTCGCTTCCGCAACGGCGGGTGCACGAGCACTTTCTTCCTCCGAGAGTCAACGATTTCGAGCCCTTAACCTCCTCGACGGTGTCGGCGATCGGAGGAATTTTCCATTGGGTGCGTAGTTGCTTTGCCATCCGTAACGGCGAAAGTCCACTTCATTAACTCTTCCGTAACGGTGGAAGTTAACTTTGCCAACTCTTCCGCAACGGTGGAAGTTCACTTCGCCAACTCTTCCGATTAGGGAACACTTAGACAAAATTTTTCAAAATTTTGTCTTTCTTCTTTCCGCCGAATATAACACATGTCGGCAGTCAGACCACTTTCTCGTCGGACGCATAGTTGCTTCTTTATCCGCAACGGCGGACGTCGATCCACTAATTCCCTCCAATGGACGCTTAGAAAAATTCCCACGATTTTCCTTTACTGCTCTTTGTCGGACGCTCTTCCACCTAGCCTTCCGCAATGGCGGAAGTCCGTTCCACTAATCCTTCCGCCACAGCGGAAGTAAATTTCGTTAACTCCTCCGACTGTCTAACACTTAGGCGATTTTCTTGAAATTTCCAATCTGATTTCTGCTGGGCAGGAATAAGTTGTGCGTCTGTCACTGCACCTTCTTGGCCCATAGAGGCCCATTATTGCAACCTTGGGGCTCTGATACCATACTGTCACGTCCCCATCCCTTGAACCGCCGAAGAGGATGCGACGAACACCACGAACAGCCGGGCAAATAGCCCCATGAACATATACAATCCATCAATGCTGGAATTAAAACTTACAAGCATACACAGATGCAGAATGAATCAACATTTAGCGGAAGCAACACACATACATTTCCAGCATAAAACATGTTCATCATCATTCATTATACAATAGATATAAATTGTAGAGACAGAACAACCAAGATTACTTATCTTTTGAATGGAGAAGTCACCCGCAACCAACTACGTCGCTGCAACGTTCCACCCAACCATAGGCCAGCGTGCTCATTAATCTCTTAGCAACGCTGCCACCCCCGAGTTGGGCATGATTCCTCCAAGGATAAGGGTCAACATAGGCTTACACATAGCCGAGGGACATAATCAGCCAAACCAACACCGCTGGGTTTACCAGGCCTTCAACAATCGGCCAAGCCAGCACAGTCCGAAGACCAACCACTGCCTATCGCAGTAACACAATCCTTTCATAGCCCTGTGAAGGAGGCAAAGCAACTGGTGACAGTCCCAGGAGAAATGTGAGACACACGTCAAGCCCACGAGGCAACTCAGAGTTTTTCTTGGCCCTAACGTGGCCAAAAAAACTCAGCTGCAACCCAAAACCAGGGTACTTCCGCAGCCACAAACACACAATGAAACAATGGCTGCTATACACAGTCCCAAAGCGGGGAAACTCAGCCAACAAATTGGAAATCAACAGTGGCCCAAAACGAAATTGAGCACCACAGCCAACAAAATGTGGGGAAGACAATAGCCCAAAAACACAAGCAGTGAGCACAGCTCACAACATGGGAAAACGATCCCAAACAGTCTGTGCGTGAGGGAACTTGCACCAGACCACAAAGCACATAGGAAAACATATACACGGCCACAAATCAGTAAGGAAACTTACACACCGTCCCCGAGTGTAGAAATGGCTCTTGCACTCAAAAACCCTGAGTGACAGGCACGATTTCACCCATTCCCTGCGTGAGGAAAACCAACGCAAAACTCCCGTGCATGAGAAGAAGACAGAATGTCTCTCTGCATGAGGATCCCAACCTGTACGTGAGGAGAAACAACTTTTCCTATGCGCGTGAATCAACCATCGTGAGAAAACAGAATAAAGAATCCCCTATGTGCGCGAATGAACAGAACGATGGTGCACAGGAGGAAGCCGAACTCATCTCTGCGTGAGACATCCACAGACCAAATCCTGCATGAGGATTAATAGCACTGACCTCTGCGTGAGGAAGATGAACAGACTGCGATGGAGTGGAGTGAATGGAAAGTCATGGGTGGAGTAGGCGTGTGGCAAAGGAATGACAGTCCTGGCACCCCACTCCCAAAACAATAACTTCCCCAACTACCTCCATCAAGACATCAAAACAGTTGGGTGAGACAAGGAAAGGTGGCAAACACACAAGGTGGTAACACATGGGTTTTTCCCCCATAACCAAGGTTTGACATCCCCCACCCCTTATCCTTCGGAACCATGCCCTTTTCATTCAACGTTGCATTGCCGTAGCTGGTTGTGGTTTTAGTTTTAATTGATGTGCGTATTTACATGATGTCAAGTTATAATGTGCCACATAGCACGATAAACCCTCGGCAACTACCCCTATTTCCGAAACATACACAACCAAATCGATGGTGGGGCTTTTGCCTTGAGCTCCTCACCATGATTAATTACATTATATACATCATGCAAACGGGGTCAAAACTGGTACATTACATCTGATTTCTGATATTAGTGTGCAAAAATCATCAGATACTAAATCAAAACTTGAAGTGCAAACTCATCTTCCTACATGGGCCCAAAAGACACTCTCCTCCGCAGGAGACAACATTGGAAATCCGGATGATCCAAGGAGAACTCGGTCTGATTTCCAAAGAATAGGTATTGCGCTCTCTAGTTATGATAATTTTCTGTCTGAATCTTGCTATTTGATGATTAGTTCAGATCCAAAATCCTACTACCATTCTCGGAATGATCCGAGATGGCAAGTTTCCATGGATGAAGAGATGAATTCTCTTCAGAAAAACACTACTTGGGAGCTAGTTCCTCTTCCTCCGGGAAGGAAATTGGTTCAATGCAAGTGGGTGTTTCGGACAAAGGTTGCTACTGATGGAAGCACCTACAAATATAAGGCAAATCTGGTAGAAAAATGTTTCTCTCAGGTCTAAGGAGTGGACTACTATGAGACCTTTGCACCGGTTGCAAAAATGGACTCCATCCGCCTTGTTTTGGCTATTTCCGCATCCAAGCACTGGGAGGTGCATCACATGGATGTTAAGTCAGCATTTCTGCATGGAGATCTTCATGAGGAGATATACATGAAGCAGCCTAAGGGCTACATCATTGATCCATCTTTGGTTTCCAAGCTAAAGAAGTCACTATACGGGTTAAAACAGGCCCCAAGAGAGTGGCATTCCAAGATGGATTCCTTCCTTCTCTCGCAAAAATTTCAGAGATGTAGATCAGATCCAAATGTGTATTTACAGTAGCATGATGGTCATCTAATTATCATTGTTTTATATGTTGATGACTTACTGATCATAGGTAGCACAATTGCCTCCATTTCAGCCATCAAAACTGCTCTCCACAATGCCTTTGAAATGAGTGATTTGGGGCTTCTAAAACAATTTTTGGGGCTTGAAATCAAGCAAAATTCTGATGGGATTATGGTAACTCAGTCAAAATACATTTCAGACCTGTTAGTCAAGTTTAACATGGCTGCATGTAGATCTACACCATTCCCTTTCCTTTCAGGGATCAACCTTGAAGAAGGAAAAAGCACACCTCCCATGGACTGCACTATCTATCGACAGCTGATTGGTAGCTTGTTGTACTTGACACATTCTAGGCCTGATATTTGTTATGCCATGAATGCTGTATCAAGATACATGCAGCAGCCTCATGATCTTCATTGGAAGGAAGCCAAGAGGATCCTCCAGTAGATTCAGGGAACCAGGACCTACGGCATTCACTATGTTGCAGACTCCGAGCTAGAGCTGGTTGGATACACAGATTCCGATTGGGTGGGTGATTCTATTGATCGGAAGTCAACTTATGGATATGTATTCATGTTTGGTGGTGGCCCTATTTTCTGGTCAAGCAAAAAGCAGTCTGCCATAGCATTATCTTCAGCAGAGGCTGAGTATCGAGGAGCGGTGAATGCTTGCATCCAAGCAGTTTGGTTGCAAGGCATTCTTTCAGAGTTTGATCTTGGTAGTACTTTGTCCACTATCCTCTTTTGTGACAACCAGAGTGCTATTAAGATATCCACGGATCTAGTTACCAGGCAGAGGACCAAGCATGTAGAGATTCACATGCACTACATTAGGGAGCTAGTGCATGACAATACCATCATTCTGCAATACTGCCCGACTGATGAGCAGATTGCAGACATCTTCACCAAGAGATTTTCAGAAAATAAGTTCACTTACCTCCGTTCACTATTGGGGGTGAGTTCATCAGGGTGATCCAGACTACTTTCAGTGTTCAGCTTGAGGGGGGGTTTTTCTCACTGGGTTTTCCCTCTTTTCCTCACTTAGTTTGTTTTGAGCATTGTTTCAGTTTCAGCATTGTACAGGGTGACCTATGGCCTTAGTTTCCAAGGCCCTAGAATTTTATGCATCTATGTTTTCTAACTCTTCTTGAGTATAGCTTAAGGGGGGGTGTTGGACACATTTACCATCATACACACTCTTTTGGTCAAATTGGCCTAGTTAAACCACTATCCTAAGTTTAATTGACATCAGTGGAGCATTAATTGCCATCATCCAGTCACACCCATGCCTACCTACAGTCAAGGAGGATAACTTATCCTTCTCCTCCAGTCAAGGAGGCTAACTGGAGCACTCCGGGGGTGATCTGTGTGACATTAATGCACCTAATTGCTAACTGGTGGTTACAATCAGTTCAACCAATCAGTTACAGTCAGTTAAGGTGCCTCCAGTCATTAAGTATATTATTTAATGATTATTTATTATTATTTAATGATCTGGAGTCAACAAGGCTCCTCCACCAACTTCTGATGGTTAGTTCAGCTTCAGTTAACCTCATCGGGGTTCATTGAAGTCATGGAGCACTATCACTTGATGGTTGGCTTGCTATGACATGTGTCTGATCTCCTTCAGTTGAGATTTAGTCATTTATTGCACTTCAACTTCAGTTAGGGTTTGGTGAGTTAATTAGGGTTTTGTTTAAGTGGCTAACTGAGTGTGATTGAATGGTTAAGAGTCAGTTAAGCCAGACTCACTCACTGAATTCTAATTGTCTCCTTAGGTATTCGAATTATTCATGGCGTTAAGCTATTGCTTAGCATTGGAATTGTAACCCTTCATTATTTATTAAATATACAGAGGGGAAACCAATTCTGGTTCCGATTAATTCCAATTCATGAGTATTTGTTAATTATTCTTTGATGATTTTGATTCCTAGTTCCTAGATCATGTGCAAGAATTAATAAACACAATACTGAGTTTCACCCACAGTTAGTAAGAATTTCAAGCATAAAAACACTAAACAGAAAATGAATATAACAACTGAGTAATTAACACAAATTAGAAATGAAACCAGTCAATAATCTAAAGGGAATATGGTGCATACATTTCATATTTCAGTCATTAAAAACACATAAGAGTCTTTACTTAGCTCATAAACAAATCCTAATAGCCTCCCCTTGTCAGCAAAATCGAACCCTTGGTTCTTTTTCCAACTTACATTTATCCCGTTCTTTCAAAAACAGTTGCATAACTGAACCTTAACTGCTTTTAGGCCATCTATCAAATAGTTCAATCTAAACTATCATTACACAAAAATAAAATGACTTTTCAAACTAACTAATAACTGCACTTCTTAACTAACTTTGCAAATCTTTTGCTGCTTCAGCGAGTAAAACAATTCCCTCTAAAGCCTGAGCTTTCCTTCTAGCTTTCAAGTGTTCTGCTTCCAAGTATGCAACCCTCTTTGTTAACTCTTCATTATGCTATGTCAACTCCTGGATAGTTTGCCTTAGCTCTGTGAACTAATTCTCTGTTTTCCTCAACATTAACTCGCTGTCCAAACTCAATGTTTTCTTTTTCCTGATTCGAAGCTTCTCCTGGTTTATCAACTTCTTCATCTTTGACCATGACCTTCTTTCTAAGTTTCTTAATCAAAGTTTGACTGTTAGCTGGAATGTTTCACCTCCTGCAGACAGCAAGGTGTTCCACTGGTTTGAATGGTTCAGATACATAACAAATAGAGGACAGAGGTTGAAGAATCTCTCTAAACACCATAGATATATGGAATACAAGGCTTTGATAGTCCACCTGTATACCTGCAATCAAGCTCAACATGAAATAGATCAAAGCAACAAGAATATGATCTACTAATCTATGCTAGTGACTAAGGAATCTAGGAACACATATGCGAAATCATAACAACAACAACATATGTGGGACATAAATCAACTTGCATTAATGAAATATGAAGAAGTTTACAACCAAGCCTTAGTGTTGACATGCATCTCCATGAAACCAAATTCTCATTCCCAAAAGCTCCGACTCTATCTCTCTATGCTCTCTCCAAATGATCTTGGGCCAAGGATCAATCCAACAACATAACAATACCTTCAATGTTCTCCTCTCAACCATGGTTATGAGCTCATATTTATAGGGCTTTAATGGATAGAGATGGTTGAGAAATTAGTGGGTGAGGTGGCCTCTAAGATTCTAGGATGAGGGATCTCGAGCTCAACCAACCCACAGTAGTAGGGATAAGGCAGTACATGAGGCTTATCATCTAGAAGCCTCGAGAAACTTCTCTTTTTCCCTTTTTACCCAGGGTACCGCGCTTCTTCTTCTATGACAAAGTGGTTCTGGTAATAACTGCCTATGGACCAAGGGCAATGGGTGGTGGCACCACTTGTGGACAACGGATGAAAGGCGGTGCGTGTAGGGGTATCGCTCCTGGATAAAGGGGCATGCGCAGTGCTGGGAATTTGTATGATAGATTGATGAAAAACCATTTAGTTTCCACTCCAGAAGCTGGGATTCAGGGCAAGTAGGTATGTCAAATGTCTTATCACATGATGGTGACAGGATTTTGGTATAATAGGATGCCCCCCAAAGCATGAGTCTTAGAGTGATACGATAAACGAGAGCTTTGAGAACAAGTCGTTGCCAGGAGATGAAAATATTGGCTCAATTGGAGGATGTCGTCAAGTAGGCATCTGTAGTACATCAGTATGTTGACTCATAGACACAAGTAACCAAACTCATAGCTGCAGACCAATACAAGGCAGATCTATTAGTGGAATAAACAAGCATGGCTACTAGAATACAACGTAGATCCATGTGATAGATGACTCAAACTTGGACATAGCTACTAGACATACAACGTAGATCTATGTCATACAGACGCAAATTTGAACATAGCCACGACCATACAAATGTGGATCCATGCTAGATATACAAAACTCCATCACAACCTGGGGAAAAAGCAATGAACGCTTTTAAACAAAAGCCCAAGGTCTTCGTCTCGTCTTCCACAAAGTATGATTCTATCCATGTGATTACAATGATCTGAAGTCGAACATGGTAGAAACCACTTGATTACTGGCCAATGATGTGAACCGTTAACAAGTGTGAGGGAGATCACCATTAATGTCAATGATTCCCAAGGTACCCTAGTACAATCTACTGAGTGCGAATAGATGTCTTGATGTCGAACACCCAGTTAATTCTATTGATCAAAGGTCAATGATGTGAACCTATGTCGAGAGCGAGAGAAACTGTCATTAAGGCATACAAATCTCAAGGTACTAAATATTGTTTCTAAGACTATTTCCTAGATGATGAGCTGATGTCAACGGGAATAGTCTCGTCGAAGGAGGGCCATGATGAGTCCCACATCGACAACACAAAACTCAGAACATAGTTCTAGAATGATGTGAATGTAGTAACCATATGATTGACTCAAAGATACTGACACAAAGACTGTGTAGACTGCAGAGGTAAAACTTCTTCAGATCCCCTTTGAACATCAGGAGGCATGACAAAATGACTTGGCAGCATGACTAGACAGGACAGATACATAATGCGACAGTGGACAATGCATTCTTTTGAAAGACTCAAAGGATTGACATGACTCATGAAAGTGGATCGTCACGGAGATCAGCTGAATACCCAATTGACTGACATGATTGTGCAGACAAGTGCCATGTTCAAAGGTAATGCAAACAACTACCATTATTTACAAAATGATTCCCTTCCCATTTTCCCCATCATGATCGATGAGTGCCTCTTTTCGGTTTTACGAGTTCAAAGAGGGTAACAAACACTCGATATAGCTTGTCAGAAGACAAGTCCAGTCTCATACGTTTTACGAACCTGAGAGATGAGGGGTTCGTTCCCAAAACGGGTCTCTCAATGTTTAATTTAACGAGTCCATTGAAAGAAAACTCGGTATCGTTCATGTTTAGAGAGTCTGAACGAATACGGAAGAAAACTCCATGGGGGTCCTTTTTCGTATGATTTAGTCTCTAAGGCCCGAAAAAGTGTAAAATCATACCTTAGAGAACTCTTCCAGTCATGATTGGCTGGAGTGTTCCTTTCTCGTAAATAGTCCTATCTGAACCGAGAAAGAGATGACCTACTGTCGAACAGATGACTATTCAAATACTTTAATGAGTGTGAAGAAGATAAGATCACTCGACTATCTTTTCACATTTTAAGAGTCCGAAAAGAGCTTAAAGAGGACTCTATTAACCTTTTTCATGTTTGAATCCAGCGAACGAAAAAGTAATAAACTAAGCTCAAACCACTTTTCATGTTTTAACTAGAGCATGAAAAATGAAAAGTAAGCTCAACACCATCTTACTATTTTTAACGAGATCGAAGATCAGTTAAAAGAATGCTAAAGGATTGGTTTCATTTTTACGCAAGCTTGAAACCAATGGGTAAACTATGCTTGAGAAATCCCATTAACATGATATACAGAGGTTGGAATCTTGCCCCCAGCATGATTACTAGTGAAGCCTACCCCTAACATGGTTGCTAGGGGTTCGACATGCCCCCCAAACTTTGTTTCGTCTGACGATTCTTCTTCCATACCCAACCTAAAAAACCTGGTCACTAATGTGAAAATGTTCACCAGGGGGTAGGAAGAATGAGAATCCGGAAGGTGAAAAGAAGGCTCGAGTTCTAAGATTAAAGGGAAGAATCGAATCAAGGGAAGGGGGATCCGTTTCATTTTTACACAAGCTTGAAACAGAAGGTAACTATTCTTGGAACATGGTTTCATTTTTATGCAAGCTTGAAACCAAAAGTTAAACTATGCTTAAGGAAACCTACTTCATTTTTTAACGAGCTTGAAATAGAAAATGAACTATGTTAAGGAATGATTTCATTTTTATGCAAGCTTGAAACCAAAAGGTAAACTATGCTTGAGGATATCTATTTCATTTTTTAATGAGCTTGACATATAATGGGAACTATGCTCACAGGCATCCGTTTCATTTTTTAACGAGCTTGACACAGAATGGGAACTTTTCTCAAAACATGGTTTCATTTTTATGCAAGCTTGAAACCAAAAGCGTAAACTATGCTTAAGGAGTGGTTTTATTTTTTAACGAGCTTGAAACCAAAAGTAAACTATGCTCTAGACATGGTTTCATTTTTATGCAAGCTTGAAACCAAAAGTGTAAACTATGCTTAAGGAGTGGTTTTATTTTTTAACGAGCTTGAAACCACAGGGTAAACTATGCTCTGGACATGGTTTCATTTTTATGCAAGCTTGAAACCAAAAGCGTAAACTACGCTTAAGGAGTGGTTTTGTTTTTTAACGAGCTTGAAACCAAAAGTAAACTATGCTCTAGACATGGTTTCATTTTTATGCAAGCTTGAAACCAAAAGCGTAAACTATGCTTAAGGAGTGGTTTTATTTTTTAACGAGCTTGAAACCACATGGTAAACTATGCTCTAGACATGGTTTCATTTTTATGCAAGCTTGAAACCAAAAGTGTAAACTATGCTTAAGGAGTGGTTTTATTTTTAACGAGCTTGAAACCAAAAGTAAACTATGCTCTAGACATGGTTTCATTTTTATGCAAGCTTGAAACCAAAAGCGTAAACTATGCTTAAGGAGTGGTTTTATTTTTTAACAAGCTTGAAACCAAAAGCGTAAACTATGCTTAAGGAGTGGTTTTATTTTTTAACGAGCTTGAAACCACAGGGTAAACTATGCTTTGGACATGGTTTCATTTTTATGCAAGCTTGAAACCAAAAGCGTAAACTATGCTTAAGGAGTGGTTTTATTTTTTAATGAGCTTGAAACCACAGGGTAAACTATGCTCTGGACATGGTTTCATTTTTATGCAAGCTTGAAACCAAAAGCGTAAACTATGCTTAAGGAGTGGTTTTATTTTTTAATGAGCTTGAAACCACAGGGTAAACTATGCTCTGGACATGGTTTCATTTTTATGCAAGCTTGAAACCAAAATCGTAAACTATGCTTAAGGAGTGGTTTTATTTTTAACGAGCTTGAAACTACAGGGTAAACTATGCTCTAGACATGGTTTCATTTTTATGCAAGCTCGAAACCAAAAGCGTAAACTATGCTTAAGGAGTGGTTTTATTTTTTAACGAGCTTGAAACCACAGGGTAAACTATGCTCTAAAACCTGCTTCTACCAAACATGATATCCAGAGGTTGGTAGGTTGCCCCCATTTCATAAAAATCTAACGGCTTAACTCCAGTATGAAGTCCAGAGACTAGAGCCATGCCCCCCATTTTACCTATGATGGGAAAAAGTTAACTAGAAGAAGGGGAAGGAACCACAACAACATACGACACATTCAGGGCAGTCTGATTACTAGGAGTAATGTGATGGTCAGGTGTAACAAAATAAAGCTGATCAATGGTCACAATTTTCCCATCATGGGGAAAATACATCACTCTAAAAAGTGTGGACACTACAGCTTTCATGGCATAAACATAATCACGTCCAAGGAGTAGATTGAAATCTAAATGACCTTGGACCACCATAACATCAATGCAGACAATTTTCCTTCATAATGTAGTAGTCAAACAAGGAAGGGTCCCTAAAGGTGAGGTGGGCCTGAGATTAAAAGCCAGTATCTGATCGGTGGCTGGCACAAGCTGAGGAGAACCTAAATCTTGCGAAGTAGTTGAGGATAGAGTACTAACAGAAGCCCCCTCGTGAACAATAGTGTGAAGTATCCACCTAGCAGTAACATTCACAACTATCTGGAAAGGAACACTCAAATGAAGACGAGAATCTGTTAGGTTACTCCAGTCAAAGGAAATAACCTCACTACTCGGAGAGGGTTCTATTGAAACAGACAAAATTTCCTCTTGTCGAGAACAATTAGAATGAAGCATAAAAACTTCAGCAAGTTTTAGTTCATTCTCTACTGGAAGAGAAGAACAAGACGGAGATTTGGTCAAAGAGACTACTTCAGTATTAACACTCTCTAATGAAAGAGTGGGTTCGGGTGGAAATGACACCGACTCGACCACTTTAACTTCAATCTCTAAAGGAAGAGTGGGATCAACCACACATAAATCTGAATCGACCACTTGGTCAACCAGTGGGGGATTGAGGGATAACTTACTATCACTTGTTGATGATAAATAATATTTTCCAACCAACGTGAAGCTTCATCCATGCTTGGACAAAGAAACATGCGATGCATAGCCTTGCATATCAAACAAGGATACAAGACTTTACCCTTACGACCTTTTACCAATGGGTCACTGGTTGAGGGAGTATCGTCAACATGATGATCAGAGGTTGATGACACAGACGGTTTGTACCTTTTAGACCACTCTTCTTGTACATGGTAGAGACCAAGACACTCCTTAAGAAGGTGGTCCCCCTTGCAAAGCTTACAAGGGAACTTGGGTTTTCCAGGTGTTCTCTTAGAATGAGCACCATTAAGAGCAGATGGTTGCTACTTTTTCTCTTTCTTATCCTTCTTCTTTTTACTCTTCCCTTTCTTCTTCTTCTTATCCACTTGATTACTAACCATAGAGATTTGGTCAAGCAAAGAAGAAGAAAGGGGTGGAACAACAACCGATGAAGATGGAGAGGGATTAGGTTGAGGTCGATCCTCTCCCAGAGGAGAGGTTACATTTGAGACATTAGGTGTAAGAGGAATTACCGGATTAAATAGCCAGACCGGTAATCCTATAGTTAATCCAGGAAGATTTAGAGTGGCAATAAAGGGAGGACCAATACCTTCACTTGGAGGGAATACAAAAGGTACACCTTGGAAAGGGACCTCTTGAGTGGTAGTCCCAGATGTGGATGCCATCTCTAAACTCTCTAATAACCCCCTAACTACCACGCACAAGCAAGTACTACTCAAACTAAAAGCAACAAGCACACATGTGAAAGGAGTGGATAAGAGTCAGGAATCTCACAGGACAGGCCAAAAAGGATAACTCAGATGGTTTGAGGATTCCTAAAAGGGTCTCCCGATATACGCAAGGTACGGGGGAGCTCAAATCAGTAGTAGTGTTGTTTAATGCATAACCATACATAAGGGGCCTTCTGATATACAATCGAGTACATGAAGTACCTTTCTATATACCTTAAGGGTACGTGAAAGGCCATTCGATATACCGATGGTACGTGGAAGAACCGTGCGAGTCCTGGGATGTAATGCGAACAAATAATGACGGATCCTACGCTTAACGACGCCCGAACACGTCTCTAACTTATCACTCAAATTTCTAAAAGTTTTAACCTAGTACTACCGTTAATTTTATCTTGTGCGTTTAGGTGGAACCATGGAGTGAAAACTTGAATTTAAAGAAGATGCTCACTGATCTATATGACAATGCAAGTTTTCCTCTTCAATGAAATTCTACCTAAGAGAGGGAGAGAGATTTACTTTTCTTCCCAAAATGCACACCCAAATGCAAATGCAATTCTATCTTTTCAAACGAAAAGTGAAATATCAATGCACCCCAAACAATCTTCAAAGCAATTAAGAAAGAGATCTAGAGAACATATAACATAAATAAACCAAAAATGTTTCCTATCTTTTCATGCTTGAAAAAGACGCATAAAAAATCAATGGAAAGATGATTTCACTAACGTTCCCAAACAAAATCTAACTCTAATGCACGCAAAGCTGAAAACAGATATTTCTTCTTAATGAAAGTAAGATCTAGAATTTCAAACGATCATGCACAACACAAGAAGAAAATCATTTAACAAGCTTGCGAATAAAGCAAAAGAGAGAGAAAACTAAAACTTCTCTTTGAAACAAACAAGGAAACGAAGAACCAATCTTTCCTACCAAGCACTGAAAAAATAGGCATGCAAAAGGAAACAAGAATCACCCAAGAAAAGAAAGACTCAAAACAACATGGATCACTTATGTATTTTAAGTCCAAAACAAACCAAATCCTACTCAAGAAAATGAAATGTATATTTCCAGTTCCAATGAATAATATCTACAGAAAAGAGCAAGAGGTTTCAAGCAATGAAAATAATGAAAAATCCAATGCAAGAAACTTAAACTCTCTTTGAATGCAGAAAGAATACAAAAATCAAAGCGAATGCAGAATACACAATTCATGGCCCCTCTTGACTGTGAGGGAGCATTTTTTTTTCAAAAATACACTTCATTTTCATAAAAAAAAGTAAGCCAAAAACACACAAAAAATAAAAAACAAAGTCTGGAATAGGGCCTACCTGGCACTGCATAGATGAAGCTACTAAAAGGCGGTTTTGAGGCAGAACCGCTCCTTGCTCATTGGATTCAGGTGGTGGCACCGCGTATTGCTAACTAGACTCAGGCGGTGGCACTGCTCCTTGCCAACAGGACATGTACGGTTCCCTGTAAAAATCCAAAACACAAGAAGAACAAAGGATCCAGTCAGAAAAAGGCTAGATCAAGGCAAATACTGTTGAATTGAGTATGGAAACAAAGCATAAAAGACTGAAATGACTCAGATCTGAACAGATTTGGAGGTTTCAAACCCAAACGGAGTCAGTAAGAGAGTAGATCTGACTAAATAGAGTTGAAGAAGGAGCCTGGATTCAGACAAGAGTTGCATACTGAGGAAGATCAGAACGACTGATACACAACTTCATTCCCCAGCGGAGTTGCCAGATTTGTTAGCTGAAATATTTCACCTCCTGCGGATAGCAAGGTGTTCCACTGGTCTGAATGGTTTAGATCCAGAACAAATAGAGGATAGAGGTTGACGAATCTCCCTGGATGTCATAGATATCTGGAATACAAGGCATTGATAGTCCACCTGTGTACCTGCAATCAAGCTCAACATGAAATAGATCAAAGCATCCAGAATATGATCTACTAATCTATGCTAGTGAATAAGGAATCTAGCAACATATATGCGAAATCATAACAAAAACAACATATGTGGGATAGAAATCAACTTGCGTTAATGAAATATGAAGAAGTTTACAACCAAGCGTTGGTGTTGACATGCTTCTCCATGAAACAAAATTATCATCCCCAAAAGCTCTGACTCTATCTCTCTATGCTCTCTCCAAATGATCTTGGGCCAAGGATCAATCCAACAGCATAACAATACCTTCAATGTTCTCCTCTCAACCATGGCTATGAGCTCATATTTATAGGGATTTAATGGATAGAGATGGTTGAGAAATTAGTGGGTGAGGTGGCCTCTAAGATCCTAGGATGAGGTATCTTGAGCTCAACCAACCGAAAGTAGTAGGGATAAGGCAATACATGAGGCTTATCATCTAGAAGCCTCGATAAACTTCTCTTTTTCCCTTTTTACCCAGGGTACTGCGCTTCTTCTTTTGTGACAGAGCGGTTCTAGTAATAACTACCTATGGACCAAGGGAAATGGGCAGTGGCACCGCTTGTGTAAAACCGATGAAAGGCGGTGCGAGCAGGGGTACCACTCCTGGATAAAGGGGCATGCGCGGTGCTGGGAATTTGTATGACAGATTGATGAAAAAACCTTTAGTTTCCACTCCAGAAGCTGGGATTCAGGGAAAGTAGGTATGTCAAATGTCTTATCACATGATGGTGACAGTATTTTGGTATAACATTGACCCTTATCTACCAGTCTCTTTTAGGACTGTTCCTCCTGCTCAGTCTTGAAACCTGACCAAAATAAGAAGTGCTCCCATGTCTTTTCTCTTTTTTGCAATATAGTACTTATGATCATTTTTATGAGCCCATGGTGAAAAATTGATTGTTTTGTATGATCTTGGTGTTCTTTCACCCTACATGACATCTTCTGTAAGCTTTTCAAAAATAAGAAAGGAAGATTCATTTTAGATTCATGACTCAGATGTTGAAGGAATCTAAAATGATACTTAAACAAAAAGGAAAATCTCCCCTCACAGGTGACATAGCTTTGTAAGATCTTAATAGGCTCAATCCACTCAGGTTTAAAGTTTTGAATGGGAACACCTTTTCCCCAGTCTGCTACTACACCTGGAAGCAAATATCTCTGAGCATCAAAGCTGAAGGGCACCTTTTTGAACCAGAATTCTCCCTCATCCAGAGTCCTTGTTGCTTCTGCTAGTAACTCCTTGGTTAGTTTGAACTTCAAAGTGTCAAAAGACACTACATCCTTGTCTAAACATTGAGCAAACTTGTAAGAAACCTCTGAATGATAACCTTCAATCTTTTCGAAGAACACTAACCATCCTGCTTCTACAAACAATTGTGCACAATCTGGAAATTTTTTGACCCAGCTTAAGTCTGAGGGTTTTTCCCTATTGGTTTTCCCACTCTTTTTCATTTTGAAATATTGTCAAACAACTTCTATCAATACAACACAGCTTGATTATCTTTGAATTTTGATAAACTGACAGAGAATACAGTATAGGGGAACCCAAAATTGACCTCTTCTCATTTAAGCTGAATAATACTTTTAACTTCATGACTGAGCATCCATCATTTAGTGTCAATTAGGATTGACAACTAATAATTTTCCCTCAATTCAATCATTAATCTTCTATTTAGAAAAACCCCAAATTAATAAACCTTGGAAATTAGTTCACAGCCTACCTGTTAAAACAACTAATCCAGCCGCTGGAATCCTATTATCTTGTCTTGTCAGGTGTCGAACTGCATGCCCCAATCTTCTCTGACCGTTTTGACAACTCCAGATGACTGCTCCTCAAATCCCTAATTTTACTCTGTTTCAAAATTCCAATTTTCAAGTACTGATTTTTTTGCCACGATCTCGACCTACTCTATGTGTACTTTAGGAAAAAACATGATTTGAAACGCCTTTGTCTCATTATGGTCTGCTATCATTAATGCATCATTTCTGCAAAAAACTGCCACGATTCTCCTTTATGATGATATTCACACTTGTCACAGTGATTAATATTTGAATGTTCCTGCGGTATCGGTGTCTCCCATCACTAACAACTAATCTTTCTCAGCATCGGCGATCGGAGGCTCTAGCAACTATCTCATTGGAGCTTAATACCGAAATGTTGCTGTAGTTTTGGTGCTTTAAACCATTATCTTCGTGATCGATGATTGGAGGCTCTAGAACTATCTTATCCGAACTTTATACCAGAATGCTGCTGCAGTTTCGGTGCTGTAAACCATTAGCTTCGCGATCGGCGATCGGAGGCTCTAGCAACTATCTCGTCGGAACTTTATACCGGAATGCTGCCGCAGTTTTGGCGCTTTAAACCATTAGCTTCGTGATCGGTGATTGGAGGCTCTAGCAACTATCTCGTCAGAGCTTTATACCAGAATGCTGTCGCAGTTTCGGTGCTTTAAACCATTAGCTTCGCAATCGGTGATCGGAGGCTCCAGCAACTATCTCGTCGGAGCCTTGTACCAGAATGTTGCTGCAATTTTGGTGCTTTAAACCATTAGCTTCGCGATCGACGATCAGAGGCTCTAGCAACTATCTTCGTCGGAGCTTCAAACCAGAATGCTGCCGTAGTGTCGGTGACATAGAGAACTAAATCTCCGAAATGTTGAATGATGATTTTTAACTTGCATGACATTCTTGTAGCACCTGTGTGCATTTGTTTTTGGCTTGCGCTAAAAGAAAATTCAAGTTAATGATTTTCTAAAATTAATCTCATGCTATAGGTTTAAACTTGTTTTAGGGTCCCTAATCAAACTTTAATTCTTATTTTTTAGACCTTTTAATCCATAAAATCCTTCTATAAGCCCTCTGACTATGAAATCAAACCAAAATTTTCAAAAATAAGGCTAAGAAAACAAATAACATGAAGATTAAAGGAAAAACAATTCAAACTATCCTAGGCAACAAAATTCTCTAAGATTAATGCATAAAACCAAGTTTCAAAACATAAACAAAAGTATTAAAAGATATAAAACAAAAATATGATCTAACAGCTGGTTTCTCGGTTGCTGATCTTCATTGGTCGGTGGAATTTATGGTTCAGCTTCTTGGGTGGAACTTGTAGCTCGGTGTGTATCTGGGGGAGTTGAAATAGGTGGTTCAGGGTTTGGCAAAGGTTCTGGATTGGGAGGTGGTGATGGAGATGGTGAATGGTCTGGTGTAATTGGTGTAGTGGGGATATTTTTAGTCGACAGTGGATCTTCGACTTCTGTTGGTGAATTAGCTGGTTCATCAGAGAATAGGCTGTTGATCACCTGGTTGATTGCTAAAATATCTTCCTGGTTATCTTCTTTCGAGTCTCTTACTGGTTCATTGGATGGTAAGGGGTGGGAGATATCTAATGGATTAAATGATGAAGTGCGGCTTGTGCCTATTTGAGATATCTTGTCGGGGTTCCTTAAGAATATGGATTTGATAGTTCCCACAATTCTTGGTTTCTATGGTATTGGGCCGATTTGATGAGAGAGGATTTGGCATGTTGAACTAGATTCAATTAGTGACATTTGGTGGTAAATTTTTGAATAGAGGTGAGTAATTCAGTTAGTTTTTCAATGAATGCCTGGAAATCACCATCAAGTTTGAATCGTTCTTCTAGTGTCTCCAGCATAGCTTTCTTGCAGATGTCGACAGGGTTGATGGTGGGTAACTATGGGGTATCTTCTTGTGTGATCTAGGTTGGGGATGGGGGTGAGGGTGTAGAGACTAGTTAACAATGTTCTCATCTACTGAAGGGGTTGTAGTTTTTACCTTTTTCGGTCTTTCTTGCTTTGCTCCTACGTCAACGAACGACTTGAATTGTGTTTCGACCGAAATTTTATTTGTTGTTGCGTCTTCTATGATGTCGATAGCAGTAGCCAACAATTCTTCTTCGTATTCTGATTTATATAGGATAAGCTTACGCTTCCTCTTCCCTTTTTCCTGATTTGCCTTCTTTTTCCTTGAGGCTGCTATTCTCTTTGCTACTTTCTTTAAGTTTTCTTTTGTCATAGTATATTATGTATTATCTGATTCAATATCTTCTTCTATATGCTCTTCTCCTTCCTCCTGTCGGTGAGCTGAGATGATGTTTTTTTCTATTGGTATAGCCACTTGATGTTCAGTCAGTGTGCTTCCCATTTGGATAGGTTGTGGCACAGTTGTTAGTTGAATTTTGTTGGTGTCCTCTGCCGGTATATCTTTCAACATGAAGGTATTGATATATAAGCGAAGTTCATAATCCTCCTCTTTTTCCTGGTCGGTCAATGGTTCTTCAATTGGTTGATTTATTTCTTTATCCTTTGCTGGTATCGACAAATTGGTATTAGATTGTCGAGCTAGTTCTTGGAAAATCTCCTCAACTGTTGGATAATATGCAAGTTCTAGTTGAATATGGGCAAGTTTTGGTAGACTTATTCTGATGTTCTGAGGAACCCTCCATCTAGTTGTCTGGACCTTTAGAGTCTGGAACCAATTTTCCAGCATTACTTTTCCATTTTCGAGTTCTTTCAGAGTTCCATTCCATGAAAATGGTTTGAACCTCCACATGTGATATTTTCCAGGTTCTTGGAACTGCTTGTCTCCGACTAGACATAAGTGGTACATGGCTATCTAGATTATCAGTGATGGGAACCTGATAATTCCAGCCGACTCCTGGCGTTTCTCACATATGGTCTTGAGAATTTTGGAGACATGTTGAGCCCAATGATAAATTTTCCCTATGTATGCTATTGTGTCGACTACTTCCAGCTTGTCTAGCTTCAGATCGCTCACTCGACCTGTAGGGGTGTGTCCCGTCGCTATGATTTTGGACACGATTTGTGGTGTCTGGGATTGTATTTGACTGATCATTAGCCCTTTTGAGTTCTTCCCAGATGGTGTTCCTATTAGTCGTTCTACCAGTCCTTTTATGCCGATAGGAACAGGTTCCCCTTGGTTTGAGAGACCAGTATGCTTGTATATGACCCGTCGAACTAGAACTTGCCATTGTGGTATCGACTGATGATAAATTTTACAATGGTTTCTTTTGTCCCTCCAAAAATCACCATGAAAGGTGTGTTCATGTAACTCATAATGGTATTGTGGCTTACCTTCTCTGCTTCTTGTGTCATGTTCTTGTCCACATAGGCACATTCTTTGATTTCTGCCTAGGTTTTTGCCCATGAAGTTTCCTGTACCTTGGCAATTTTTATGTTTCTTAATCTTCTCATGAGTGGGGTTTCAACGGATTTTAGTTCTTTTATTTTTGCAACTACGACTCTGGTTTGCTTCGGGGCCATTTTGTCGATCTCTTGGTCGGCTTTACTTACAGGGTTTCTACTCTCAAATTTCTGAATACTTGGTTTCTCTATTTCTTTAGGACATGGTAAATGATCTTTTTGTGGTGTAGTATTTATAGGTGGAGTGGGTGACGATTCCGTTGATGGATGTATTAATGGCATAAATGATGGTCTGGGACGGTCTATCAAGTTTGCATTAAATACATTTTGATTGTGGCGCTCCTTCTGACCATAGTCATGAAGGCATGATTTGACCTTTGGAGTCATCAGTCGATCCTGGTCTGGTACCAGACTATTGTTTCTAGTCTGTTCTATGAATGCTTTTATCTATTTCACAGTTTTGACTAGTTTTTCGTTTTGTGGTATAAAGCTGAAGTCCTTAATGAAGTTTTGTCTGAGTTCATTCCATTGGAATGTTTCACCTATTGCCTCTTCCATTTTATACCATTTATTTAGTAGGTCGGCTAGTGCGGAGGGAAATAGGTGTGGCCATGCACGTTCATCTTTATAACCAAGTCTGCTCCATTCTCTTTCGCATATTCTTATGTGCTCATTTGGGTCTTGCCCTTGAATGAAGACATGTATTTGTGCCTATTTGGTTAGCTTCTTTCCTCTAAATATTTCTATGAAGTAGGTCAGAGTTGTTATCCAAGTTTGTAGTCTCGACTGATGGGTGCCCCACCATCGAGCAGCTTGACCTATAAAGGTTTCTAACAGGCTTTGTAATTGTCCATGTTTGCCTAGATTTTTGGAGATGTGTTCTATATGCAGAACTGGATATTCTCTTTCTTTATACCTTGGGATTTGTCTGATACTTATATTTGTTGGGGTTAAGGTAGGATATTCCCTACTTTTCTTTTCGAATATTTTTGGAATGATGGAGACTGAGAAACATTGATGGACTGGTTTATTCTGTATAGTCTGAATGGTCAAATAACCTCTTGCTTGGGTCTCATAGCTTTCGACTTCCCAATCATATAACTCTGCGTCTAAATTATATCCCACTGAGTCTTGGTTTCCTAAATGAAGCTCACCATAGGTATTGGGTTCAGTGTAGTCTTCATTATTTTGAATTTGGTATAGTTGTCAGATGTCAACTTATTCATCAATGGGTTCTATCCAAGGTTCTCTTTGATAAGGATGAATAGGGACTATGACTTTCTGTCCATTCCCTTTTAATTTTATCCTTTCTTTGTCTAGAGATATTGATGCTTTCATTTTTCTTCCCCAAGGTCGACCTACTAAAGCTGGGAAGGAACTGGATCCTTCCTTAGGGTCGATAATTTCAAGTCGAATTTACTTGATATTCCTTTTATTATCGTATTGACATTTCTCCAAACCCCAATGGGTTCGATCAGACCTTGATAAGATAGCTTGAGGTATATGCCTGATTCATATAGTTGAGCTCTACCCAACTATTCCCAAGTGTCATGAGTCATAATATTTACTTGTGAACCAAAGTTGAGTACAATTTGTCGAACATGGTATCCTTCGATTTCTAGATCAACAAGTGGGTCAGCATCACTCTTGTGTTTTTGGTTCAGCCTGCATATGTTTTTGGTTTGTTTTTCTATATTATTATTGTGCTTCATATTATATAATAAGTCAATGAATTGAGATATCGATTTATCATCCTGTACTAAATGTATTAATTCTTTAACAGTGTTTTGTCGATTGTCATTGACTTCTTCCTACCTAGCAAACTATTTAAACATATTTGATGTGTCGTTATATAATCGTTTTTGTTTAGTCGGGTTAGGATAATCATTCTTTTCTTTGATTTTTCTTATACGTGGATTATCATTTCCAATTTTTGTCCCTTGTTGGGTTACTATGTGCAGGTTCTTTGTATTTATGACATCATGTTTTTGAACACATGATAAGACATTAACATTTTTCTTTTTATTAATCTTGTCGAGCATGGTGGGACAATCCTCTAATGAGTGATTGCCTACACCACGGCTAGTACAAAAGTTTAGATTAGTTCTATCATTGTATGGACAATCTGCATAGCGATGGCCTTCTTTGTAGCATGTAAAACACTGGATGGGTCGTCATGGTCGATTGTCGTGATTACCAGAAAATCTCCCTCAACCTCCATATCCTCCATGACGGTTGTCGAATTGGTGCTCATATCGACGGCCTTCATATCTTTGATTATTTGATTCGTTTTGATCATTGCTTCTTTGGATGTTATCATTATTCTGCACGACTGCGTTCGTTTGGTAAACTGCTTGGTAATTTCGTCGATTTTTTAAATTTAGGTGGTAGTCGGTCGTTGCGTGACTTTTTACCTCACAGATTGCACACCAAGATGATTTTCCATTCTTCATGTTATACGGGCAATCTTTCATTGAATGGTCTCCATGTTCTTGGCAAATGTTACAGAAGCATTTTGTTTGGACAAAGTGAATGTCCTATCAGCCTTTTTCTTGTCGACAGTTATCTTTAGTGTGTCTGGATGTTGAGCATTTTGTGCACCAGACATCCTGATTTTTGAGGTTTAGCTCCTTCAAATATTTCTACATGATTTCTAGTTGTTCTTCCAGTCTATTATCAATGAGATATGATGGGAAGTCTTCATCCATCTCTACTTGCAGAGATTTGGTAAGTGTGTCTTCATATGTTTTAAATGTCTCCAAGCTTATGTGCCGCTGGATTTTCTATGATAGACCTGGAAGAAACCATTGAATTAATAATTGTTCATCAATTACATAATCTAGTTGGATGAGGAGGTCTTTCCATCGCTTATCATATTCCTGGACAGACTCTGCTAGTTTCTGGGATGTTGTCTTTAGCTTTTTGGATTCCAAATGTTTTGTGTCTAAAGTTTTAAAGAAAGACAGGAATTGTGCTTTAATGTCTTCTTTAGATGCTTGGGGCATTCTCTTGATATAGGTCATATACCAAGTTAGTTCTCTTTTCCATAGAGCACCAGCGAACTGCGCCATCTGTCGTTCTTCGACTGTAACTTGATTTTCCTCCCATATTGACTCATAGATAAACCAATGTCATCTGGGATCTTCATCAACCTTGTAGAGGGGGATATGTGCTGATCCATGACCCATGTCGGTGTCGCTGTCGCTATATTATTTAGGAGGTGGCGGTGGTGGTGGTGGTGGTGGGGGTAGTGGGATGTTTTGTTTGTCTCGCTGTTCATAGCTGTCGTCGACGAAACTTTCGTTTCCTTTGGTTGTTTTGTTTGTTGTTTCTTCTCCAACCAGTAGTTGGTTCAGGTCGACTTCCTCTGTTGATGTACAACTACACTAATTTTTCTGCAGGTCCGACTATTCTGAATTTTGCAAAGCTATGATTGGCAAGGGGGGTGATCCTTCATGTGTCGGGTAGAGCAAGTGGATACTTTGGTTGGAAGGGTATGCCTGAAGTGTTACCCAATTTCCTTCCTTTGGTCGATGGATTACTAGATGATTATCATCATTTACCTCATCATCTACTCGGCTCCATATACCAAACTCACCAGCTCTTAGTCGCAGGACTTCTTGGACGATAGATTGAATTCAGGTACTTGGATCTGTTGGAGATAGAGGTCTTACCTCCTGGGGAATTTTTAGTTGGAGAGATTCTCGTTGCTCTATCCACAATCCTTCTTCCATGGGTGATACTTCTTCATCGACACCTTCTGCCTGTCGGCCATGACCCAACTCTGGTGGATTTATTTCTTGGTCTGTCACCCTAGTAGTCATTCCTCTTTGCATCGTTATAGCTTGCTCTCTTCTTTCTTCCCTTCTTTTCAACCTCTTCTCTCTTTCTATTCTCTGCAGATCCGATGTACCTTTATGTGTTACCGTCCATTCGATTTCCTTCTTAGGACAAATTTTCATTGCTGGTGATGGTATTTTCAGTCGACTAGAATCCTTTTTACTTTACCTCGACACATGACCAAATACTCCCCCATATCCTACCCAACACTTTAGAAAGCTCAGATAGTCCTTTTTACTTGCTTCGGAAGTATTCCCACTCCCTTTCGGCAATGAATTTTTCCCACTTCTTCTGTTCCTTTGCCCAGTTAGAGTTTGATGGCGGTTCACGTAGTAATGGACGAGGTTCTACAATATAGCCCACTCCCTTCTCTATCAGGAATTTGAACAAAAGGGTCGGTAATGAGCAAAGAAACTGCTCGGTGAGGTCTGTATAAAACCTTTTCTCAATGCTTTCAACCAAAACTCTTTGCTCCACAGCTTTTTCTTCGCAGAATTCATCTGTGATCTTTTCAAACCACTCTAACAAGTTTGTTCGTCCTCCTCGAATCAGTTTCTCTAGTAGCTCTTGGTCATTAGTTGCTTCCGGATTTTTCATCCAGAATTTTTTTCAAAAGATGGGGTGCCGACTTTACAAACTTCTCATGTGATTCAGTGAAGGATTTCTCCTTTGCTTGAGCAATGGTCAATATGTTTCTCCTTGTGTAGTTCTGCAAATAGTTTTCTATATTACGCTCCCACCAGTTCTTAATCTCTTGTTCTGATATCATCTGCTTATTATCATTACATCCGTATATGTACTACCGGCAATAGAACCAATGTTGTAATCTCACAGATCACATAGGGTTACAAATAATACACATAGAAACATATAAACATAACAGACACAAGAGACAAGAATATAGATAAGAAAGTAACATATTATATTATATCATGAGGGTCCATACATACACAAAACTGAACCGCTTCTCAACTGGCTCAACAGCCTTTTATATATGATTACAAACAGTTACACATAACTACCTGTCGGTTTGGTCAACCGACATGACCTCATGCGGTCGACCTAATCTCCAATTAGTCACCTATTCGACTAGTCGGCTCATTGATTAGCTCCTCCAACAATATGTATGCCATGGATTGTACCCAGTTCTTAAAGACGAATATAATATAGTTGTTTTCTTAGATTTTCCTTTCATAGTTTCTTGATGATTAATGTGTGATGAATGTTTAGTAGTTTGAAATATGAATGCTATCTTGTTAATGATTCAAATGCATGGTTAAGTGAAAGACCGAACACGTTAATGGACATAAAGTACCCATACTCTCCTATGCTTCCCTATAATGGGTCTCTGTAATCTCTTTCTCATGTTTTGGGTGAGATCTTACCCCACTTGCAGGGTATTGAAAATGTCGATGTCTGTAGGGTATTTGTTGGTGATGCAAGTTGAACCTTGGGTCTAACAAGCCTCCAGCCAACAAAATGGTTCTGTTGTTGAGACCTAATGGGGATTGTGAAGGGAGTATGAATAAATGAGGTGGAAGCCCACTGAAGTTGGGATCGAAGAATGTTTATGAATCAAGGAGGACGATGATGGCCCTAGAAATCTTTGCTACATTTTTGGGAAAAATAAGTTTTGGTGTGAACATGGTTACAAGGAAGTGGTTCGTCAAAGTGGGGTCAACTCCAATAAACACCAATGCAAAATTAGAGATAAATGACCAAAATCCACATATAAATGACTATTTTTTATTTGGCAACCAATAGTGGAAAATTAGCGGTCATTGATAACACGACCAAAAAGTTGGTCATATTTAACTTAGTCATTTATAGCTTATCTTGTGCTCATATATTTGGTCATATATTTTGTCATTAATTTGGTCGTATATTTGGCCATTAATTGTCATAATTAATGACCAAATATATGACCACAAGATAAGCTATAAATGACCAAACTAAATATGACCACCTTTTTGGTCATGTGATCAATGAGAAATAATTTTCCACCAATGGTCGTTTATATGCATATTTTGGTCATATTTTAGGTCATTTATCTCTAGTTATGTAGTGGGGATTTATCTCTTTTTAATGGTTTCAAAAAATATATAGGGCATAGAGGAATCAAACCACTATCCTCCTGCCTATAAGGAATGTGGTATTCCATTGAGCTAGCACCCTTAAATATAATATATTATATAATTTTACATCAATGATCTAATATACAAGAATGGTCTCATTCAAAAGGTTTTATGGTCATAAAAAGGAAAGGGAGCACTCTGTTTAACTAAGTACGGAACCTAACTCCAAGAGAAACGTGCAGGAAAACAAGTCATGTTGTATATGTTAACATAAGGTTTTATTTTCTTTTTGGAACAAAGAAAGAAAAAACTAAAGATCACTCTATCATACAAGAAGAGGTACATTTAGGGAAATAATATTACTTGACCCTCCATGGAAGCTAAAGTCTAGATCTAAATAAACTTTTAACTTAACCATGAAATTAATAGTAAGTATAGCTCTTACACATCTACAAATTTGTTAGTGTACAAAATCCATAAAAGAACTAGCCTATTTTAGCTATACAATTGAATTCCTATATCATATCTCCATTTGGGTGTCATTTTGTTGAAAATTGTTCTAAATACAAGATTGGAATTTTGTCTTGCCATGTAAGTATCATGGGGTGATCCTAATACAAATATTGTTGAAGTGTATTCGCTATTTCAAGTGATTTCATAGAATTTATTTATTTATGTATTTGTAGGAAAATAAATTGTTGCATTGATATCTTCATAAATGAGGTAATATCATAAGAAAAATGAGGCATGATTTTAGCGTGGGGGGCGGGGGGAGGGGTGCTGTTATAGCTCAAAATGACACATCTTTTCCTGTGACCACTTTCCTATGTTTTCGTCGCATGTCGACACTTCCATGACGACACTTCATGAAAAGTCACTGAAAAAACACCTATATTGGAGGACCCATATCTTAAGTTCTGTAACTATGTTTGACCTCATCTCTACACCATTAGAAAGATATTTCTTTAAGATAAAACTTTTCAGAAGACACCAAAGTCTGAAAATGTCCAAAAATACCCTAAAAATGAGTTTTTGATGTGTACACGACTTTCACTTAAGGAAACCCACGTACATATGCGAGTTGCTATATATAATAGTTGTGTACGCCTTAAATACGTTAATTTTATGCATTGGAACCTGTGTGTACTCCTTGTGTACATGATTGTTGTCTCTGCAACCCGCGTACGCCTCCTGAAAATGTCAAAAAAATATGAATTTTGAATTTTGGGTAGTTATGCATGTTGATGTAATTGTAACTTCGGAATGTATTCATCCGTATTTCTTATCTATTGTAACCCGATGTTTATTCCAGGATGTATTTGAATAGTGTCATGCCCCGATGTTTCGATCGGGAAGTTTCTATAATGAGAAAGTCATGTCAAGTCATTGTGGGTAACCCTCCTATTAGTCAAGGGTTAAAGTCCCCATAGTTGTGGGGCCCTTGGGTTATTATACTATCCTAGTGAAGTTGAACCTAGGTGAGTCATTGTAAGTAAGGGCAATAGTCCCCACCATTGTGTTACCCTCCTATTGGTCGGAGGAGGCAAAGTCCCCACAAGTGGTGGGGCACTAGGGTTATTAGACACTCCTAGAGATGTCGTCTCTAGTAAGTAATTGTTAAGTGAGGCCGACATGTTGGAGTGCACTTCAAGTGAACGGAAGAATATAAATAGAGAGTGAGAGCCTCTCTATTTATCACTTGCAATATACACACTCACTCATTGGGGCACATGAGTGAGAGAGGAGAAGCTCTCTCAGTGTGAGAGAGAGAGACTGCTGCTGTCGGGAGTGCATCTTACTATTTTCCGGTTTTACCATTTTGGTGCTAATTCTATCTCTGAGGAAATTGTGGGTTTTTCTCCTTTATGGTTTCCCTAAGGAAAACTCTTTGTGTCTCTTGTCTCTTGTGATGTGCTTATGTTTTATTGTTGTGCTTGTTATTCTCTCAGTGAAAAGATCCTATGATCATAATGCTAGCTTATATGATGAAAAACTAACATGGAATTAGAGTTGACCTCAAAAGAAGACATTGTGCAGCTACAAAAGCTAGGGCTTCTTACTTTTTGGGTCTCTCTCCACAATCCATCAGCAAAAGTATGCTAGGCTGACTCTCCATTGAAGGGCGCATCTTTTTGTCGAAGCAGAATTCGATTCCGAGCATTTTCAGTTTTTTGATGTGGAAATTAGGGATTTCTACAGAAGAGGAATTTTTTAGTGAGACCAGCATAGGATTGTTCTCCTCATCAAAACCGAAGTTTAGAGACCTGGACCAAGAAATTTGGTTGGGTGAAACTCTGGGAAAGTCAAACCCTAGTTTGACCCCGAGCTAGGAAAAAACCGTAAATACTAAAACTGATAAGTTTTCGTACATTAGCTATATTCAAAGTTTGGAGATATCTCAAAAGCTAAAACTTTTAGGGGATAAATATTAAATCCTACTGAACACTGTGTCCAAAAATCAGCCTCAAATTATCTATATTCTGGGAGATATGATCCCTCCACATTAGGGTTCTAGCCTCTTCCAGAATTCATCCCTAAACAGGACACCTAGGGAGAATTGCAATATCTTGGGATATCGAGGTCCAAATGGAATTCCTAAAGATGTTCCAGAAAGGGAACATACTTTGATTTTGGTGGTCTGAATATTAGACTCAGAAGATCAACCAGTTACACATGGCATGCCGTACAATTTCACTGTTCTGAAAAGTCCTGTAACATGTCATTTTGGGAAAAGGATCATAAATAACAAATGGTGAAACCAATTCTGATGAAAACTATGGTGTTACATCAGGGACATGCGAGGTTACCTCAGTTCAAAATTTCAGACACAGAGGATTAGTAATTTCGGAGATATCATAGAAATAGTAACATGAATTGCTGCAGAAGAAATTGGAAAATTAGGGCTTCCTGTTCTAGGAGCTTCCCTCCACTATTTTCAGAAAAGGAGTAAATTGGACAGCTCCATTTGAAGAGATATATCTATCTATACAATCAGATCTGAAAGAGTCCAAGTTGTCAAAAGTAGGGTTTCTGTGACAAAACCTAGATCAGCCAGCTCCGGGACCAGGACGGACACCTTAAATCGGTAAGATCTAATCCTTTGCTATTTCCATTTGAGGTTCTCATTTCAAAGTGATCTATCACATCCGCTTGATGATAAGATTGGTGAAGTTGACAACTTCCAAGTGTGGAAGTATATGATCTCTCTGAAGAAAATGAATTGGACACCTACATGAGTAGAAAGGTTCCAGTTCTAGAGGGAGATGAGGCTAGAAGCCTTACACAAGAAGAACTTGGTCAAGGCCAAGAAGATCATTGTTGATTCAGTCATGAATCAACTTGTATTACAAGTGTCTCCCTAAAGACACCGAAGATGTTTGATTCCTTGGCCAAGCTATTTCAAGGGAAGAACATAAATCAGAATATGACTTTGAGAAAATAGTTGAAGGAAGTGAAGATCCAAAATGCAGAGACCATGCAGTCATACTTTACAAGGGTCTCTCAAATCAAAGAACAACTTGAAGCGGTAAGTGAAGAATACAGAAGCGGTGATGGCCACCTGGAATGGCCTCCCAGGATCATGGGATTCATTCGTGTGAGGAATGTGTGCTAGAAGGAAGTGATTACCTTCAGTAGACTCTGAGAAGAAGAAGAAGCTCAACTCATAAGAAGAGAAGAGAAGATGGGAGAAATTGAAGATCAAGCTCTCACCATCCAAAGAAGATCCCTCAAGCAATGAGGAATATGAAGATCTCAACTCTTGAAGAACTTCTTATACACCCTAGCATTTGGATAAGAAACGATGCTATTATGAATGAAGAAGATGATGAAGCTGAAGGCTCAAGAAGCAGTCTACCCAAGAAACAAATAAAGATAAGTATTCAATTGTCATTTCATTGTTTTGTTATGCATTTGTTTATATTTAGTTAAAGTATTATGCATGATAGAATGTTTGCATTAATGACAGTATACTACTAATATGCATGTGATGGGTAAGTAGCTCATGGTGCTATACAACTCTCCATTGCTACTTATCTAGAATGAAACCTCTTTGCTGACATATTGGATTAGTGCACAATCTCAATGTTGTTCTGGTAGAGATAGAAGGCACCTAGAAAGTTTCAGTGAGATATGGATGAATGTTGTATTGGCTAAAGTAGTTGCATGATCATATAGTTATGCATAAGAATTTTACATTATGAATATACCTTATGAAATGTCTCTAACCATACAACTACATTTGACTTGTAGGAAATATCGCATACATAATCACCTACAAGCAAACAAGAATGAAGACTTGTTCTGAAGAACAAGTGATGACAGTTCAAAGAAAAAGAATAATATGACGAATACAATGACATCATTGATACAGAGCCTTCCAGCCATGAAGAAGTTACCAAGAAGAAATGGAAGACCAATTCAAGAAGAATGATGTCTAGGATGTTGTATCAATACGTGAAGGGAAGTTCGTAGCTCCATCATGCAGTAGATGGAGACATCATGGGATACAAAGCAATATTCGTAGCACGAGGCTTCTCACGAAAAGAAGGAATAGACTATGAAGAAACATTTATAGCTATTTAGAAGTAAAGTCACATGATATGCATAATCATGTGTGCAAATGAAAGAAGGCATTGTACGAGTTCAGAAGACACCCATGGGAAACACATACATGATGAGATTGATGAAGACCTTAACCTTTGCTACAAGGTTGAAGATGCAATTCTATACACTAGATGGTCACATAGAATATTAGTAGCATAGGAAGCTACTTATCACTCCGGTACAGAATGTTCATTACATAAAGTACGGAAGACAGAGGGAGTATGATGCTCCGCTTTAGAGGGAGTGACTGCAGAAGATCCTGTGTTTCGACATGGTACGACAAGATGGACAGATTACTGATGACTCTAGGCTTTACTGAGAGTAAAGTGGATTCCAACCTTTGCTTGAAGGTTGAAGGCGGAAGATCAGTGATGCTCTTGTTATGTGTCGATGCACTATTTTCTAGGCATGGAGGTGTGGACAAGGGAAGTATGCAGTAGAGATCCTGAATAGGTTCAGGATGACAGACTGCATGACCACACCTATGGCATCAAACATGAAGCTATTGAGTGATGCTTCATTAGATACGGTTGATGCTACGATGTATCGTCAGGTGATTGGGTCCTTGATGTACCTGAGACCAGATATTTGCATTGCTATAAACACATTGAGACATGTTCACCTAATGGTTGCAAAGCATGCATGGGTACAGTTGATTATGGGCTCAAGTACAATGCGAATCAAAAGATTAAACTGGAAGGTTATGTTGATTCAGATTGGGTAGGCAGTGCCATCGATAGGAAGAGTACTTTAGGATGTTGCTTCAGTATGGGATCAGGTGTGATCTCTTGGTTTAGCAGGAAGCAATCCTGTGTGGCATTGAGTACAGCTGAAGCAGAGTATGTCGCAGCTTGTTCATCTAGTTGTGAGGCAGTATGGCTGCGGAAGCTACTGTCTGATACATTTGATCTTCAGCTGGATGCTAGTTGTATACATTGTGACAACCAGAGTTGCGTGAAGTTGTCAGAGAATCTAGTGTTCCATGACAAGTTGAAGCATATCGAGATCAAGTATCACTATATCAGGGATATGGTGCAAAGAGGAGCAGTGAAACTCCAGTATGTTGCGACGGAGGAACATATAGCTGATGTATTGACAAAGCCATTGGCTAGGCTGAAGTTCGAGTACTTCAGGGAGAGACTTGGTGTTCTCCAGATCGAGGTTCCCTCCAAGAGAAAGTGATGAGACCCATAGCCATTCTGACATGGTGAGAGGATTGGTTCCTTCCATGGTCAGATGTAAGGGTTGAGCCATTTTTTCATGGTGATAGGGTTTCTCCCTTCCATGTCAGATATGAGTGCTGGCCATTCTATCGAGTAGGATAGATGTAAGGGCAATTTCCATTCTAGGAATGGAGGCACCTGGTCAGTTACCAGGATCACTCAGTGTAGGACTGAGTAGCCATTCTGATGTGATAGAGGGATGTGTTCCCACTTGATCAGATGTAAGGGATGAACCATTCTATTCATGGATAAAGGATTTAGTTCCTTCCATGTCAGATGTGAGTGCTGGCCATTCTGTCGAGTAGGACAGATGTAAGGGCTACCACCATTCTGACAAGTAGGTCAGATGTAAGGGCAGGGCCATTCTGTTCATGGATAAAGGATTTAGTTCCTTCCATGTCAGATGTGAGTGCTGGCCATTCTATCGAGTAGGACAGATGTAAGGGCTACTGCCATTCTGACGAGCAGGTCAGATGTAAGGGCAGAGCCATTCTGTTCATGGATAAAGGATTAGGTTCCTCCCATGTCAGATGTGAGTGCTGGCCATTTTGATGAGTAGGTCAGATATAAGGGCTACCAAATACCTACAAGGAGGTAGGCATACATCCAGCATGAAATAAGGCTGGCTCTGTATAACTTCCTATGACGAGATAGCACACACATGTTGATGACCAGGTGAGATCTAGATTGAGATATGATCCATATCCATTTATGATGACTCCGAGAGATCCAGATCGAGTGATGATCCAGATCTAGATCTAGATCGAGCGATGATCCAGATCCAGTCCAGCAGTGATGATCCATATCGAGTGATGATCCAGATCCAGTCCAGTGATGATGATCCATATCGAGTGATGATCCAGATCCAGTGATGTTCCAGATCGAGTATGATCTAGTGATGATGTTCCAGATCGAGTATGATCTAGTGATGATGTTCTAGATCGAGTATGATCCAGTGACGATGTTCTAGATCGAGTATGATCCAGTGACGATGATCTAGATCGAGTGATGATTCAGATCCAAATGAAAGATGGCTTGAAAAATGAAATATGACTTGAAGACGAACATGACTTGAAGATGACGAGAACTTGATGATGACCCAGATGATACAAAGAAGAAGACTTGTGCTAGTAAATTGTGTCGAGAGAATACCTTCCTAGTTAAGAGGGAGTGTTGATGTAATTGTAACTTCGGAATGTATTCATCTGTATTTCTTATCTATTGTAACCCGATGTTTATTCCGGGATGTATTTGAGTCATGTCATGCCCCGATGTTTCGATCGAGAAGTTTCTATAATGAGAAATTCATGTCAAGTCATTGTGGGTAACCCTCCTATTAGTCAAGGGTTAAAGTCCCCATAGTTGTGGGGCCCTTGGGTTATTAGACTATCCTAGTGAAGTTGGCCCTAGGTGAGTCATTGTAAGTCGGGGAAATAGTCCCCACCATTGTGTTACCCTCCTATTGGTCAGAGGAGGCAAAGTACCCACAAGTGGTGGGGCACTAGGGTTATTAGACACTCCTAGAGATGTCGGATCTAGTAAGTAATTGTTAAGTGAGGCCGACATGTTGGAGTGCACTTCAAGTGAACAGAAGAATATAAATAGAGAGTGAGAGCCTCTCTATTTATCATTTGCAATATACACACTCACTCATTGGGGCGCATGAGTGAGAGAGGAGAAGCTCTCTCAGTGTGAGAGAGAGAGACTGCTACTGTCGAGAGTGCATCTTACTGTTTTCCGGTTTTACCATTTTGGTGCTGATTCTATCTCTGAGGAATTTGCGGGGTTTTCTCCTTTATGGTTTCCCCGAGGAAAACTCTTTGTGTCTCTTGTCTCTTGTGATGTGCTTATGTTTTATTGTTGTGCTTGCTATTCTCTTAGTGAAAAGATCCTAAGATCATAATGCTAGCTTATATGATGAAAAACTAACAATGCAACTGACTCCTTCAGTTGTAACTACTTTGTCTTCACGCCTAACTCTTCCTTAAGCATATAAATAGAGGTAGGGAGGTCCATGAGAGGAGACTTGAATCTTTGCATTGTTATGCTGGAGGATTTGGAGCTTTCTTTTCCCACACCTTTGCCCTAGCGATCATCCCCTTGTGTTGCAGATCTTGGAGGTTGAGTTCCTTGGAGAAGAGAAGCAGCAGAACTAGATCAAGGTTTCGTGAGGTGCGAAACTTGAAGAGAAGGTATATTTGTACTTGTTTTCAAGATTAATAAAGATGTGATGTCCTTATTCTTCCCAAATTATTGTTCAATGTGTGATTGAAACTCTGTTTATGATCATATGATGATGTTAATCAGATCATTATTTCATGTTTATTTGATTATCATTTCTTTATATGTGGTCATAATGGTTTGAGGAAGGTATAATTTCTTTTGTAGGTATCTTGGAGCGAGAGGAACAAGAGGATCATGAGAAGGGCTAGAGAAATCTTGGACCAGCCTTCAGTTAATCAGACGTGGACCTTTCTTATCTCTAAATATTGCTTATATATGCTTGCTGAACATTATACATCCACCTTTCAACCCCAGTATGTTGATGGCCTCTTAAACCCTAGCCATATGATACTTTCCTTTACAACAGGGGCAGAGTGAATTAAAGAAACCAAGAATTTATCAACATGAATAGGAACCTAGACAAATGACTATAGATAACACTAAATACTAAAAAAGAGCATAGCATCCAGATTCCAAACAACATATTATTGTTCCTTTGGAGTTTTAGTATTTTGTCACCTTGATGTGTTTCAAACCAAGCATTCTTAAATTATGTCAATACATTAATGAATGTTGCAGTATTTCTCAAAAATGAAAATGTGGGCATTTTCAAAGAAATTGTCCCTTAGAGGGATCGTGACAAAATTTCCCTCTTGAACTTGCTTACCAAGGAAGGGGTCATTGAATATTACCTGCAATAACACTCTATGTTAATAATTTGAGTCAGATGACAACTAAAAATTAAAATATAATAAAACCATTATACAATCAAATTATAAAATGAAAAAAAACTAAAGCTCTATATTCCTTGAACATATCCATCACCATTTCAATTTGAAATATACAATATTTAATGAAATATTACCAAAGAAATCTACTTGCTTAAACACCCTCTTGCTAAATATGCAAAAATATTTTATTGTTCATGATTTCTGGATTCATTGTGTTAAGGTCTTACACTTGTTTCCCAACTTAGATAGGCCATCCCCGCATACTTAGTCTTTCCTAGAAGCTTGAGCAGAAGAATTTTCCTAAGCCCGAAGTGTAAATCTGGTAAAAATCCTTAGGAGCACCCTTGGAAACATGCCTTACATGAAAACGTTCGCTTTCGATTTCCAATTCAACGACTAAGGACGAATCCGAAAAAATCAATGGTCTAGGAAAAAGGAAGAATTAGAAGGGCAGAAGCAGAAAGATAGAGTTTAACTTCAAAAAGTTGAAGTCCCACTTTCTAATTTTTGCTTTCCAGAAGTCTCCCACATAGATCACTGGTCAAGAAAAGCAGAAGCGGAAAGATCAAATTTTAATCTTGAAGAAAGTTAGAGTTCTGCTTTTTGCAAGATCAACGGTCGTGAAATTTTATTCCCAATATCAAAGGCCACAAATCATTCCCGCGAAGGAAAATTCAGGAGAGAAAAAGAGAAAATACAGAATTTGGTCGTGAAAAAGGTTAGAATCCCTCTTTTCACGATCCGCAAGATCGACGGTCCTGAAAGTTTCCACCCAATATCAACAGTTTGGAAAGGAGACAAAAGGGTGGAAATAAGAAAGTGGAAACACAGAAGTTTGGTTATGAAAAGTTGGAATTCAATTTTTCTCTTTCCTCCATCTTGTAAGATCGACGATTTAGATAGATTCCGCACAGATCAACGGCTCAGAAAGAAGCAGAAAGGAGGGAGTGAAAATGCGGAATCAGAAAAGTTTAAATTGAGCATTGTGAAAACAGAAATCCTGACTTCTAGTTTTTGCAGCGCGTAGCTTGATCTCAGATCAACGGCTGAGAAATTTTCTATCTAAGATCAATGTTGCGGAAAAAGGAAACATGTGCACAAGGTAAATAGATTTCCCGATTGGCAAGATCTTGTAGGACCAGTAAAATTTAATGATGGTGATCAAAGGTGGAATCATATCTACGATGGAGGTGAATTCCATAGATCTAATATGCTCGTGGAAAATAAATTTTCATATCTGTGAAATTGGTTAAAGGTCTACATTTTTCAGCAGAGGAGATCTAATCGTAATTAGATATACGATGGAGAACAATTTCGCTGATTCAACATGCGTAGATAAATGAAAATTTTATATCTGCGGAATATGGTAGACACTTAAAGTTTGAACGATGGAGATTAAAGAAGATTTTTTATCAAAGGATGGAAATAATTCTATGAGATGAACTAGCATTGAGTAAGTCAGAATGGAAATTTGTGGAATTGGATATAGGCTACCTCTTTTAACAACTGAGATGAAATTTTTATCTAGATCAACGATTGAGGTTGACTCCCTAGATTGAAAGTGCACTGAGGAATGAATTCCTGGTTTCATCGAAGTACAGTAGAACCTGCACTCATCAACGGTTCAGATGAAGATACACTTTAGATCAATGGATGACAATGATTTTGCTAATCCAAGGTGCAAGGAAGGAAAATCTTGATGATAATTTGGAAAGTTGATTGACGGTGTTGAGAGGGTTGATTAAACAAAGGATAGATCGATGAAGGATATTGACGAACAAAACAGATCAACGGCTTTGAGATATTTCATTGGGCGAGCTAGCGTGGTCAAAGAAATTCCTAACATGCGCAATACTTTATGAAATCTGCCCTATGACAATTGAAGTCCACCATCAATCTATATCTAACGATCCTTAAACCATTTCTCTAGTGAACTAGAAAGGGAGTTAATTGTGGGAGACAGGAGTGAAATCCCTTGCGAAATTGGGTTGAACACATATTTGAAATCCGCTCTTCATTGAGCGCTGGAGGGACCTTTTGCTAGGTGAGGTTAAAATATAGAGGTTCTACCAAATGTAGAACTGAATAAATTAATAATTAGTCCATCTAAAAACTGTAGCAGGAGTATCCTGGCATCATAGAGATCGGATAACTCGAAGGAGCTTGAAGACTAGATGATGGGGCACTGATCATCATCTTTTTTCTATTTAGTCAAATTGCTTATCATTAAGCTTACAGTTGGAAAATTATTGTTGTTTCTAGATCAGATTTATCTCTCACCATGTATTCTTTGTGTATCACAGGTATTATTGATCACCAAATTTGAATACAGGAAGCGTGAAACAGACGTAGAAGTAGAGGATTAATGAACAAGAGACAACACACATGGAGGCGCATCAACGTGACTGGTGCTTGAACCAACTGAATACAATGCAATCACTTGAGAATCTAATGCATATGCTGCGTGCATTTCTAGCATCTCAAGGCCCGTATAAATTTATTTCTTATGAAACCGTTTGTATTCTCCCAGGTTAAGCGAATAAGAAGCTTGGCAATCTCTAGGGTTAGGTGAGATAGAAAGGTGACAATGTGACCAATCCAAGTAATAAATAGGGGTGCAGAGCAGGATAGAAAGGATGTTTGGCTAGTGAAAATAATGTTGAACTATTTTGTAAAAGAGCTAACTCTTTTCTAATAAGAAGGATCAATTTGCTGGAACAAAGGCCTGCACAGAGATTTAGTCGGAATATGTGGAATGCATCCTATAGAACTATTTCTTCTTTCTTATGTACATCATACAATGAGATTGTTCTAACCTCTTGGAACTAATTCTTTGGTTATGAATGGTCTGCTGCCTATATAAATGGTTGTGTAATGACAAGGTAATAAATGGTTTAATTATATCAGAGCTATCTTTGGTATTCTTTCTACTGTGAATGTGATTATTGTGTTGGAAAAGCTATCTATTAGAATTATATGAACATTTTCAGTATATTACTATGAACTCTAAATTTGCTCCATGCAGGGATATAATAGATTATTTTTAGAATACAATAGACCTGCATTTATCTTAGGCATCTGCATTTCATCCATTTAAACAAAAATTACATAAACGTTGTACCGGGCCGTAACCGGTAAAATATTTAAAAGACTTAATCTACGGTAGTCGGACCACAAACTGGATGGATTCCCCAAACCAAATGGTGGATGATCTAATTGGGATTGTTTACTAGGGATAATCTCTACAGTCGGTACCTGGGATTTTTCCAGGCATCAACATATTTGGTGTTAGAAGGAGGGCCGCCAGTGCATGGCTAGAAGAGGAAATACGTTTTTCAGAGAAGATTACACTGGAACAACATCTGAAAATACTTTCCCTGAATAGTTTAGTCCTAAATTCAAAGAACAAGAAAATATAGGTTCTAAGGAAGAAGAATCAAAATGTTTGTACATTGTCCCATTTGAGGAAGTATATCAGTTTAGGAGACATACAAGATCCTAAGTTAAGAAACTTGGGGGGTTAAAAGTTATTCCTACATTACCTAGAAGGAAATATTCTAGGAAAACAACCTCATACACTAAGGATTCAATTCTTGTGGAAAATTTGGAAGAAGTGGTAGATCTATCCATCTAAAAAATTGTTCATCCTCTTGATCAATTCAGTCCAAAATCCCCTACAACTTTAGTATTCAGTCAATATCCACCACAGTATCCACCTCAAATTCTGGCTGGGAATGTTAATCGACCCACATGGATATCAAGAAAACCACTCAACCTGGCTGCGCCATTGCATGATTTACTTAAGAACCCAGAAAGAGTATTACCAAAATTTGATCTTGGAAAGGGTGTTTCTGCTGAAGATCACTTAAAAAGTTGTTATCTGGATTTGAATCTTTTAAATGTTGAATGTGAAGATGTTGTTTGCAGGATTTTTGCATATACTTTTGAACATAAAGAATATTCATGGTACTTTAGTTTACAATCTAGTTCAATAGTAAATTGGGATGGTTTTGAAAAGGAATTCTTGGGTAAATTCGAAAACCAAAAAAATGTAGCCACTCTGATGAAAGAATTACTATCTATGAGGATGGAAAAGAAAGAAAAGTTCCAAGACTTAAATAAGAGATTCACCACTTTATTGAATAGCTTCAGCTCTACAACAAAACTAGCTTATGAGTCTCTAGTAGAATATTATACTACAACACTTTATCCACCAATAGCAATGTTTATAAAAAGGGATGGTAAAGTTACACTGGTAGAAAACTATGAAGAAACCAATAAAGTAGAGGCATATCTGGATAGTATTGCGAGGCATACTCTAGAACATGGGTTGAAACATACCATAAGCAAAAGGCCTTTTTTGTTAACTAAGCCCAAAGAAGAACACTCTAATGATCTAGAAAATGTGGTGAAAATGGTGTAGAAATTGTCAAACAAAATAGTAGACTTAGAAAAGGATAAGGGAGCTAGTTATTATAGAAATCAATTCAACCCTTATTACAAAAAAAGGAAGAGAGTGGACAAACCCAACCACTTGTACATAAT
This sequence comes from Pseudotsuga menziesii, assembly GCA_001517045.1. Taxonomy (NCBI): domain Eukaryota; kingdom Viridiplantae; phylum Streptophyta; class Pinopsida; order Pinales; family Pinaceae; genus Pseudotsuga; species Pseudotsuga menziesii. The sequence continues at coordinate 551,599 of LPNX010981644.1, forward strand.
TATGTTGTTTTAAATTTTAATGAAGTAGGCATGGACCATTTCTGTACTTTTCACCAAGAACATCATTCTGAAGAAAAAAAAATGTCCACAATGGATAAAATCAATGACTTTGGTTATGAATCAATTGTTAGATGCCTAGCTGCCAAATCCCGAAGATGAAGAAGCCCAAACTAAGGAGCTTGAAGAGACAAATGAGGAAAACATAATGGTTCTCATGCTTGGGGTTTGGTCTATATCTCTCTATGATACCTTGTTATTTGGTCATTGCATTATGGTAATCTATACTGAGGAAGTTTTTGTTGGGTTTTATCTTTAGGGTTTCCCAGGGTAAATTGTTGTGTACCTTGCAATTGTGTTTCTTTCAATGATCCTATTTATGTTGTTGTGAAAATGTATTAAGAGCTTCTCAAGTTAGGAATTAAGCTGTAGAAGCATAGAAAACTCAACATGGTATCAGAGCTATCCTGAAAAGAGTAGCTTTCGTGAAGTAAATCTCTCTCTCCTTCTCTACATAAGAAAATTAGGGTTTTCTACTAATCTGGATTTTTTGATTGAAAGTGACATAGGGAAATGCACCCCTCCTAGGAAAATATTTTGGAACCAAGATTGAATTTTTTCACGGGGAATATCATCCAGAAATTCAAGCCCTAGTTTGGCTTGGAGCCAAAAAACTAGAAAACCAGAAACTCCAGTCCATAATATTGCAAGTCTAGTTTCAAGGGCTAGAATTTGGATTCTTAGGAAATTAACTGTACCAGAATACTCTCCTTAATCAAGCGCATAGTTTAGTGAGTACAGTTTTCATTTTTGAGAAATTTCAATTATTTTTCATTTTATGTTCTCTGCAACAAGATCTCTCCAAGCAATAATCTTGATGACATGTTGGACGACATATAAAAATTTTGTGCTTGGAAATATAGAATAGGACTCATTCTAGAAGAGAATGATCTTGCAAATTTTATCAAGGAAGTTGTGTCTGAGCCTGAAGAATATGAAGCAAAGGAAAAGTACAAGAAAGGCGTGATTAGAGCCAATAGGATCATAGCAGAAGGATCACTTGATTCCTCAAGTATCCTCCAAGGATATACCTAAGGATATGTTTGATTCCCTATCTAGAATGAATGAAGGAATAAACATCAATTGAAACATTAACTTGAGATCCAAACGCAAAAGTACAAATATGAGAAAGGGTGAATATATCTACGAATAATTCACAAGGGTATCTCAATTCAAAGAACAACTAGAAGCACTACTTAGAGATGATGACCATGCTCTAGCTACTAATACTAGAATAAGAAAAGGGAAACATTATTTCAAGAAGGAAAATAATAAGGGATCTTATCCTCCTAAGAAGTTTCAAAATAATAAAAAGGCAAATTACAAGCTGAAAGATTTATCCTCTTCTCAATGTTACCATTGTGATAAGATAGGACAGATTGCCAGAAACTTTCCAACAAAGAAAGAAGAATATAAGAGGAATAATAACAAAAGACATCATGCTTACTTAGTTGAAGAAGAAGAAGAACCTATCAGGAAGTTAGCAAAAGAAGAAATTGAATAATATGTTCTCTAGAAGATGTATCTGTGACTGGGACATAAGAAGGTGGAATACATAAGCTGAAAATTCACTAAGAAGTAGGCTTGATTCATGATACTACAGGTCCATGTGAAATATGGCATAGAAGGCTTGCTCACATAAAGTATGAATACAAACCACATGTGAGCAAGGTAGTCACAGGTTTAACATACCTAAAGATTGATCATGAAGGAATATGTAAACGATGTGAGAAAGGAAATAAAATAAAGAATCCATTTTTGAAGAACGACACCATGCTAGAAGGAATATTGGAACTTGTACACTCAGATGTATGTGGTCCAATGCCCTCAACATATTTAAGTGGGTATGCATATTATGTAACCTTCATTGATGATTAATCTCGTAATACTTGGGTTTACTTGTTAAAACCAAAAGATGTAGCATCTGGAAAGTTCAAGGAATTCAAATACTTGGTAGAGAATCTTTCAGAAAGAAAGATCAAGACACTTAGGTGAAATAATGGAGGAGAGTATACTTCAAATGAATTTGGAAACTTTTGCAAATATGTTTGGATTAAGAGGGAACTTACCACTCCCTATAATCCACAACATAATGGTGTTTCTGAAAGAAAGAACCAAACCATTATGGAAGTAGTGAAAACTATGAGAGTCCATGATCAATATCTTCCTGTGCACTTATTGGCTGAAGCAACAAGGACAACAAAATATGTCCACAACATAATATCCCATATTGTACTTAGGTTCAAAACCATTGAAGAAATGTTCACAAAAAAGAAACCAGAGGTAATTCACCTCAATATATTTGGTTGTCCAATGTTTTTTCATATACACAAAGAGAAAGCAACCAAGTTGGATCCTTCTAGAAAGAAAGGAATATTTGTTGGATATTGTGAGGTCTCCCAGGCCTTTAGAATCTATATACCAGGTTACCATAATATGGAAATTAGCAGGGATGTAACATTTGATGAAGATGCAACTCTCAATAAATTGAGAAAGTGGAAATTTGAAGAAACATATGAAGAAGTCTTAGTTCCCAGAGCTGCAGAACCGATGAAAGAAGGTGCACCTTCTCTGGATGATGAGATTCTAGAAGAACATGATATGTTGGAGCCCCAAGAACATTCCAACATGAATATATCCCATAAGAGAATTCCATCCTAGGATCTTGAGATTATTCAAGAAGTATAAAGGTATGGTTCTCCAGAAGGTTCCACAAGGTAGAGAAAGAAGCCAAAGCCATTTCCTAGTTATGTGGATTTGATGTGTGATCTTGTAGACAAAGAACCTACTTGTTTTGAATGAATTGTTCAAAAAAAAGAATGGGTAGAATACATGACAGAAGAATACCAATCCATAATGAAGAATGATGTGTGGGAAGTAGTTCCCAAACTAGAAGGTAATAGTGTGCTATCTTCCAAAAGGATCTACAAGATAAAACATACAACCGATGGAAGTATTGAGAAGTAAAAAGCCATATTTGTGGCCCGTGGATTCTCTCAAAAGGAAGGAATCGATTATGAAGAGACATTTGATCCTGTAGCAAGGTACACTTCTATCAGAACCATCATGGCACTAGCAGCCAAGACAAAATGGGAGTTACAGCAGATGGATGTGAAGAAGAAGTGTAGATAGAAAAACCACAAGATTTTGAAGTCGAAGACACAAGGACACGTGTTTGTAAATTGAAGAAGGCTCTGTATGGATTGAAGCAATCTCCAAGAGCTTGGTACAGAAGAATTGATAGTTTTCTGATGAGCTTGGGATTTACAAAAAGTAAGGTTGATCCTAACGTTTACTTCAAGGTTATAGATCATGAACCTGTCATATTTTTTTGTATGTGGATAATTTATTCTTGACACGTAATGAGAAGCAAATCCTAGAGTGTAAGAAGAATCTCCCTACATAATTTGAGATGAAAGACCTTGGCTTGATGCATTATTTTCTAGGTCTTGAAGTATGGCATAAATTATAAGGAATCTTCCTTAACTAAGGGAAGTATGCAATGGTAATCCTGAAAATGTTTGACATGTTTGAATTTTAATCTATGGCCACGCCCATGGATACATACTTGAATTTGTTGGTTGATTATACGTTAGAATTAGTGGAAGTGACACAATATAGATAGATCATTGGTTCATTAATGTATCTAACAAATACCCGGCCAGATATATGCTTTGTTTTGAATACCTTGAGTCAGTATATGGTTGAGCCTAGACATGTTCACCTAGAATCTACAAAGCATGTGATGAGGTACCTAAAAGGTACGGTAGACTACGGTCTCAGTTATACTGGAGATCATGGATTCATACTATATGGCTATAAAGATTCGGATTTGGAAGGAAGTGTATAATATAGAAAGAGCACTTTGAGAGGATGTTTCAATATCGGGTCAGCCACGATCTCATGGGTAATTAGGAAGCATTCCAATGTTTCTCTCAACACTACAGAAGTGGAATGTATTGCATCTTGTTCCTCTAGTTGTGAAACCATATGGATTTAAAACTTGTTGTCAGATCTATTTGATTTGGAGTTGGATGTTACTATGATTCTATGTGATAACCAAAGTTGCATGAATATGATAGAGAACCTCATGTTCCATGATAAGACAAAGCACATAAAAATACAGGACCTCTACATTTGTGACATGGTGTAGAAGTGATCTATAAAGATCTAATATGTGAGAATATATGAGTATGTTGCAGATGTGTTGACTAAGCCTCTATCTAGTGTGAATTTTGAACACTTCTGATACAAGCTTTTTATTGTCTGTAATGACTTCCCTAAAAATGGGGAGTAGTATTGATGACACACTATGGTATCTTGATCACAACAGGTATCTTAGTTGGGATTAATCATCCTTAAACTTGACCTCGTAATTCCGAAAGGAAGTATCATATTAAATGTTGATGTGAGTGGACGTGATCCCGTAGTTTCAAAAGGAAGGATCATCTAAGATGTTAGGACTAATCACCCTTATACTTGATACCGTAATTCTAAAAGGAAGGATCATCTTAAATGTTGTTGTGAGTGGACTTGATCCCGTAATTCTGAAAGGAATGATCACCCAAGATGATGGGACTGATAATCCTTAGACTTAATCCCATAATTACGAAAGGAAGGATTGGCTTAAATATTGATCTTGATGGAATTGATCCCATAATTCTGGAAGGAAGGATCGTCCAGGATGTTGGTGGACTTGATCCTATAATTCCAAAAGGAAGGATCATCCAGGATGTTAGTGGTGGACTTGATCTTGTAATTCCGAAAGGAAGGATCGTCTTGTGTATGTATGCGTTAGTTGTGATCAATATTGGTAGCTCTGTAAATTATTCATCTTATAATTCTGAAAGGAATGATCATTTGAGTACCACAGATGTGTTGTCCATGATCCCTTAATTCCAAAAGGAAGGATCATATTGGTTGCTGTTACACCTACTATAGATGATGTTATTCCAGCCTTGAGTTGTTGATGATGATGTTATATGTTGTTCTTGCTATTCCTTCTTTTTGTTGATGGGATTCCAATATGATTCCCAATATGACTATTCACATTTACATGTGATTCTTGGGTTCTTTAATGCTTACAAATTAATTTTTCCAACATATCTATTACTAAATGATGGTGTTAGAAATGTGAATGAGTTTTTTTATTCAAAGGATAACAATCTATTGAAGAAGGCCATTAATTGAAAAAATGGATGCCTTAGATAAAAATGAATCTTTGGATCTTATTGATTTACCAACTAGAATAAAAAAATAGTAGAAAATGGTTGTTTATGAAGAAAATAAATGTAGAAGGTAAAGTGGAGAAGTATAAAGACAACTTAGTAGAATAGGGATATTCCTAGATAGAGGGAATTGATTTTTGGTGAATTTTTTTTCCAGTTGCTAAATGAACTTATATCATATTATTTCTTTCTACTACCGCTACTTTTGATCTTGAAGTATAGAATATGGATGTGAAGACAACATTCCTACATGTGGACCTTGAAGCAGAAATCTAAATTGTTATAGTTCAAACTGCCAGTTCCATGTTTGTGATGATAGTATCCCAAATATGACACCTAGATGTCCCTATCCTTCTACATAATGAACCTTTACGAGTGGAAGAGCCCATAATTTGACTCCATATGATGGTCCACATTCCCGAAATAAGATACAAACTTATTTATCCATGAATAGTCAAAGCTGCAACCAAAATAGATACCATACACACCCTTTGAACAAGCATGATGTATGCCACACATGTTTCCCTTGAGGAAGGCACACGGGCCTATAAAAATTGGCAAAAAAATATAAATTAAAAAAATATGGCAAGTTATGTTAGTTTTGGATAGTTTGATCTCGGTTGTAACTTTCAAAACTAAATTGTAACCATTTGTAACTATCTTAATCACTCATAAAAAGAGATGAGATGAACCTAACCAAGGGAGACAACCATCCATATTGTCAGTTGGAAATATCCCCATGAGTTTGATTCATTCATTCCCTCATCTCTCTTTGATATATGTCATTAAGAATCCATTTTAGAAGTGTTGGATTCACTCACCTTATGTAACCCCTATCTGATATACATTTAGAAGACTACTTGGTTGGAAGTGGGATTATGAAGAAATCAAGAGCAGAGGAACTGGATCAAAGGTATTGAAAGGTGCTAAGTAGTTAAAATATTATTGTTATGTATTTTTCATTGTATTAATAGAGATTTGACACACCCCCCCCCACCCCCCCGAAAAAAAAAATATTGTGAAATTGATTGATTATTGACCTTTTGAAAGTAATTTGTAGTTGATAAGAATGTCTTTTCATTTAATTATCAACACATATATGTTATTGTTTGGGTTATATATTTATTTATAGGAAAACTATTTTGAGGAAGGGTGGTTGTTGTTTTACAGGTTGTATAATTCAATTAAAAAGAATATGGAAATAGGCCAAGAGGAGCAACAAGGACCAACCTTCGTAATAAGGTACAATTCATCTCTCTCTCTCTCTCTCCCTCTCTCCAATATTTGTTTTCTTGCTTAAACCTTGAATTTTGTTAGAACTACCTTTAACATTCTATAGGGTTATCCCTTAGGTCAATCTCTGTCGAATTTAGTATGTTGGTGATCTCACCTTAGTCATTAGGAATATTAATTTCCATACAACATCCATGAAACAACCAAAAGGGTTTATAGTAAAGGGAAGAAAATAGATGGTGTATAAGCAAAAAAAGTCCCTTTATAAACTAAATCAATCTCAAAGGATGTGGTACTAGAAGTTTGATACATATATCCTTAGATTGGGGTTTGTGAGAAACAAGGATGATACTATGCATATTCCAAGAATGTTGGTGGTCACTTCAGTAATATAGTACAATATGTTGATGACATGTTGATCATTGGAAACAATATGAATGTAATAAGGGAGGTGAAATCACAACTATCCTCCAAATTTGACATGAAGGATCTCAGTGATGGAAACTTCATACTAGGAATAGATATTAAAAGAGATCATGCAAACAAAAAACTTTGGTTGATTCAGAGAAATATATTGAAACAATACTACAAATATTTAACATCCAAGGAAGTAATCCAATCAAGGTACCAATTCCTGTAGTTGTAAAGTTATCTGTAGATCAGTGTCCCAAGCCACAATAAGAGGAATAAGACAAGTCAAGAGTTCCATATGCTAGTGTGGTTGGTAGTTGGATGTATACAATGGTATGTACTATAACACACATTTATCATGCAACGGTATTTTTGAGTATATATATGTAGAAACCAAGGAATGGTAATTGAACAATTGTAAAGAGGGCCTTCAATTATTTGTGTGGAACCATAGATTATGCAATCTACTATCAAGGAAGACTCGAACAAGATAGAGTAATAAATGTATAGGATTTGTTGATGCATACTGGGTTGGAGATCTTGATCACAAAAGATATACAAGTGGTTATGTGTTTAACCTATTTGGAGGAGCTATTAGTTGGATGAGAAAGAGGTGAGCTATAGTTTCACTCTCAACTATAGAATTTGAAAACATGGAATCCACCTATGTAAGTAAAGAATTTGCATGGTTAAATAAATTGTGTTCATATATCAGGTTTGTATAAAATTCTATAAGGTTAGATTGTGAGAACCAAATTAAAATATTTATGGAAAGGTGCCCTTCTTATCATGCTAAAACAAAGCATATTGATGTGAAAACTCACGTTGTGAGAGATATGATTGAAGACAAGAAGGTGTTGTTGGAAAAGGTTGACACCTTGAAGAATATTGTAGACTTATTGATGAAATATAGTAGTTCTCTTGGTGTAAAGAATCTATCGGAATTTATTCCCTAAACTTCATGTGACCCTATCATTACATGGCACATTGTTATGTAAACAAAGCAACTATTGGGAGATTGTTGGGTATGTGTTATATTCTTTGCATGTGTGTTGGGGGATTGTCATTATATTTGGTGCAACAACTGAATCCGATTGGTCCGTTAGTAGTCGAATCCGACTATCATTTTCAAATGATAAATATTATATATATTAGATGATGATTATTACAAATATGTCTTGGCCTTAAATATGGCTTGGACATTCATGATGAAGAGACGCCTCCTTTCATAATGACTTAATTAACCTAACTATTAATTATTTAATTATGTAACTTATTATCTTATTTATGTTTGTTACATTGCCACTCCCTTTAAGGGAGCTTTGTCCTCAAACCTCGAGTATTTCCTAATTCCATCTTTTATTCTGGCTCTATGTCGTACTGATGACTTGAGAGGTGTGATTTTGATTACGACCATTGCCTCATTTTGATTATTATGTCTTGGTATTTGCAATAAGTATGAACTTGGTGAATTTTTGTTTACGATATTTCTACTTGTGTGATTGCTTCTTTTAACTATGTTTTTCACCAATTGAACATGCTCAACATACATTACAACCTTAATTATTTTCGTGTTGTTATCCCCAACACATTTTGTGTTAGTTCCCTTGAACGGGCTCCTTGTGCTTGTAATGCTTATAAGAACACCGGTGTTATCTTGTGTCTGATAGATATTATAGATGCTTCCCTTGATGTTCTTTATAGTCATCTTTGTGATGATATCTGTCCTTCGTGTGTTTGTGATTGTGACATTTTTGTCACAGCATTGATCATCTTTATTGTTAGAAACATCGGCTTGTCTCTTATCACAATCTTTGTCAGGATCATCCTTCTCCTTGTCAATTCCCTTATTACTAGGGTATGTTATAAATTTGTATTTCATGTTATATTGATTTATGCCATTACTCTGATCGGGGATGACATACTGGCCTACTCTATCATCCTTTTTTTCCTCCACTTTGGTGGCTTCTTCTACGTGATTTTCACCTCCATCTACATTTAATTTAAATGTTTCGTCCATAGTTTTCTTTATTTCATTTGTGTCCTTAAGGATTTTCTCAAGGAGATTTATGAATTCGTCACTCTTACTATAAGATGCCATGGATGTTTGTAGAATGCTATTTTGGCTTTTGAGGTGACATTTGAATAATAATATATTAATTAATTAATTATTATTATTATTATTTTTCATAAACCATATAATATTTGATTTTTTAAAAATATATTATTATAAATATATTATATTATAATATAATTGAAATAATATATTATATTATTTTATTTATAATATATTATTATATATTGTTTTTTTTTTTAAGTTGCAGGTCGTGAGGCATGATGATGGTGCGGTAGAGAGGAGCAGTAGAAGAGGATGGCGAGCAGTGGGTGGTGAAGGGAGGTGGATCAGGAGGCTGGCGTGGAATTGAAGGCGGAGGAGGGCGAGGATGGAAGGTAGGAGGTGACGGTGGAGGGTAATGGTGGAGGTAGTAAGGCACTATGGGGAGGAGGAGGAGTTGGGAGCGCACTATGGAAGCAGAAGGAAGCATATGGCTAGCTGGGTAGTGGCGAAGGAGGGTAGAGGTTGTGCTCATGAGGGAAAGAAAATGAGAAGGGGTGTGCAAGGGCTCATGCTTTAGAACATGATCAACAATCCCCAACAGTGATTTGATATTGTTGAATGTCTTCTCACAAAAAACTTTGGTGAAGATGTCTGCTACTTATTCTGAAGATGCACAGAAGAGTAGGTGAATGGTGCCATCATGCACAAGCTGTCTGATGTAGTGCATATGGATCTCAATGTGTTTGGTTCTCTGTCTCTGAACTGGATCATTGTAGATTCGAATGGTGCTTTGATTATTACAATAGATAATAGTTGAAAACTCTGATTTGAATCCACACTCACCAAGTATTCCCTGTAACCACAAACATTGAGTTGTTGCATTTACAACTCCTCTGTACTCTACTTCTGTAGATGAGAGTGCTATGGCAGTCTGCTTCTTTCTTGACCAGCTGATTGGTCCTTCTACAAGCATGAACACATATCCTGATGTTGGATTTCGATCTATGTTGTCACCTACCCAATCACTGTCAGTAAACCCAATCAAATCATGATCATATTTACCTTTGTAGAAGATCCCATGATTTATTGTTCCTTGAACAAAGTTAAGGATCCTTTTGTCTGCTCTCCAATGGATCTCATGAGGCTGATCCATGTATCTTGAATCCACACTAACTACATAAAATAGATCAGGTCGAGTGTGTGTAAGATAAAGCAAACACCCAATCAACTGCCTATACAGTGTATTATTTACCATAGGAGAAGAACCTGCTTCTTCAAGATTAACTCTTGAAAGGAAGGGAGTCTTGCTTGGCTTACAATATTTCATGTTGAACTTGTTCAAAAAATATAAGGCATACTTGGAATGATGTACTTTGATTCCATGTTGGGATTGAGCAATTTCGAGACCCAAGAATTGGCTCAACAACCCCAAATCAGTCATAGAAAATGCATGGTTCATTGCATCCTTCAAGGAGGCAATCTCTTTCTTTGAACTTCCTGTAATCAGAAGGTCATCCACATGCAAGACAATAATCATCAAAGAACCATGAATCAGCTTCAATTAAAAATTAGGATCAGACTTGCATCGAACAAAACTCAATGACAACAAAAAGCCATCAATCTTGGCATACCAAGCCCTGGGGGCTTGATTGAGCCCATACAATGATTTCTTTAACTTGCACACAAAATATGGATTAGAAACAAACCCTTGAGGTTTCTGCATGTAAATATATTCAGTGATATCTCCATTTAGGAAAGCACACTTCACATCCATGTGATGTACCTCCCACCGCTTTGAAGCTGCAATGGCTAAAGCTAGCCTTATGGAGTCCATCTTTGCCACTGGTGCAAAGGTTTCATTGTAGTCAATACCATGTACTCGTGAATAGCCCTTGGATACCAATATTGCCTTATATTTCAAATTTGAACCATCAGCAGCAAACTTAGTCTTGAAAACCCACTTACATTGAACTAGCTTCCTCCCTGGGGGAAGATCAACCAGTTCCCAAGTGTTGTTCTTCTGGAGCGAGATGAATTATTCTTTCATGGCTGTTTTCCATCTTGGATCATGTCCTGCATATTCATATGTTTTTGGGTCTGATTCAACCATCAGATAACACTTCTTTGCAAACAAAGGGTCTTTCATACACAGGGCACTCTCAAACTGAGATCTAGTCGTCCTAGGGTCACTAGGATTTCCAGCTAGTTCCCCAGTTGCATGAATGGTATTTGATTCCCATTTTGGTCTTGTAGGATTGTAAATATCTGCAATTAAATCATCATTATCAGACATATCAGAATAAGAAAACTCATTTGTCTCTCCACTTACATTCAATGGATCTGGTGGTGAAGAAGACTCTCCAACTTCAACTGCTACTAAAGGCTCTTCTTGGAACTGAACACTCCTTTCAATGAAGGATTTGTTAGTGCTTAATTTGATCAACTTGTACCCTTTTGAATATTTAGAATACCCAAAAAATAGGCACTCTTGGATTTGGGGCTGCAAAGCCTTTCTCTTTTCAGTTGGAATTCTAGCCCAAGCCTTTGAGCCAAAAATCCCGAAATGGGTCACATCTGGCTTGTGCCCACTCCAAACTTTGAAAGGAGTCATACCATCAAGATATTTATGAGGCGCCCTATTCTAGATGTAGGATGGATAGTTTATAGCCTTGGCCCAAAAATTTGGTGGCAAAGTCTTAGCCTCCATCATACAGGTTGCCATCTCCTTCAGTGACCTGTTCTTTCTCTCAGCAACACCATTTTGCTGTGGTGTGTAAGGGATCGAATGCTGCATCTGAATACTTGCATATTTACAATACTTAATGAACTCAGATTTGAAATACTCCCCACCATTGTCAGATCTGAGGATCTTGAGTCTCCTCCTAGACTGGTTTTCAACCAAGGCCTTAAAGACTTTGAAGAGGTCAAAAACTTCAGACTAATTCTTTAGGAAGTAAACCCAACAATACCTGGAAAAGTCATCTATGAAGGTCAGTGAAAATTTGTCTTGACTCATGGACATATGAGGAAATGGACCAGAAACATCACTATGGATCAACTCAAGAGGTGTAGAGGTTCTCTCATGACTAGCTCTCTCAAATTTGTGCTCTGGGTGTTTTCCTAGGATACAACCTTGACAGACTCCCTTGGAAAACTTAATCTTTGGTAACCCTATGACCATATCTTTTTCACTCAAATAATAAAGATACTTATAGTTAATATGGCCAAATATTTCATGCCAAATATTCCTTTCCTCATTAGCATGAATCATAAGAGTAGAGGGGTTTGAGTAGGGTAGAAAATGGGAAAACATGTATACCTTCGAAGTGTGATCAACAACACCTTTTGCTATGACTTTACCATTCGAGATCTCTATGATTTCAACATCATCAGGGGAGAATATGACCTTCTTTGGAGACCCTGTGTGAGTCATCTGATACACTGACAGGAGGTTAGAGGCAAGAACTAGAACATACAACACATTATTGAACTTACCATGGTCAAGATCAATCCTTCCTTTTCCCAAACTGTCAGTGAGAGAGTCATCTCCCAAAACTGTTGGTGGACCTTTCAACATGTCAAGAGAGGAGAATGCCTCCTTTGTCGAAACCATATTTCTAGAAGCTCCAGAGTCTATGATGAAGCTAGGTGAGCTTGATGTGCCAACAACCAAGGCATGTACTCTCTCTCTGTCCTCTGAATTTGATCCTCCTTCCCTCTTCTTTGAGCTATCAGGAAGGGAGATGTTATTCTTCTCCAGGAGTTGGTTCAACATGTCAATTTGCTTCTTCATACAGGAGCTCTCAGGATGATATCCCTTATTGAAGTATGTGCACTTGCTCATTTCTCCTTTGTTCTTCTTCTTCTAGAAGTTCTTCTTGGAGCCTTGGGGCTCCTCTTGAGACTTGTTCTTGTATCTCTTTTGCTCAGGTGGCTTATTAGCTTTCTTCTTTCCTTTTGAATCCACCCTTGAATCTCCATCAACCAAATCTTGGTCTTTGGAAGGTTTGATGGTTCCCATCATCACCAATTTATCTTGTTCCTGTGTAAGGGATTCCAAGAACTCTGCAAGCTTAGGAATCTTCCAGGCTCGAGCTATCAACTTGCTGGCATGGAAGGTCGAAACAAAAACTGAATAGTCAAGGCCAAGCTTCAAGAGTATGGACAAAACTAGTTGCTCTTCCTTCTTTTCAATTCCACACTATTTTAGCTACAAAACAAGGGCTTTAAACTTCGAAAATAGAGTTGCAAGGATTCGAAGCTGCTGGGACTCAAAGAGATCAATTCATTCTCGATTTGATGTCCTCTCATCTCATCTGTCTTAACAAAAATCTGTACAAGCTTCTCCCACACTTCATTAGGTGATGTCAATCCATCAATATGGAATAGGAGGTCTCTTGAAATGCTCAGACACAAAAGACCATAGGCCTCATCCCTCCTGTTGTGCCAATTCATTTTCTCTACATTTGCATTGGGATCTGCCTCAGTTGCCATTGTCACCTTGTAGAGACCTTTCGATCTCAACAATATCTCCATCTCAGCTTTCCATTCAAAGAAATTAAATGGAGTCAATATGATCTTCTGAGATTGGTCCATAGCTCAGAAACTGTGCTCTTCAGTCAGCAGAATATGCTCCAGTAAAGATGTTGAACCTACAATAGAAATATGGAAGGAGACAAATCAATCTACAAAGGCTTTGATACCCTTTGGAAATTGAACCCAAGTGATAGAACAATTACACTCACAAAATTGCTAATCAAACATGCAAAATTACTATCAAAGGAGACTGAAATTGGAGCATAACACTAATGTGTATTGAATAAGTGTACAATAGCCAACATTATGAAGTCATAGGCTGCTACAATATATAATTACATGAGAGATTCGAATGCATAAGGATGCCATTTGAAATAGTCAGAAAGTAGGTTTACTAAATCTAGTCAAATCCCCCATAGGTGCATAAAGCAGTTTCCAAATCCACTTAGAGGCTCACGAATTCACAAAGTCAAGTAGGAAAGATAATAAGGGATGGAAAGAAAACTCATACATGCTTTTATTAGGAGAAAATGATGGAGGATGATGTGTAAAAAAAACAAGTCAACTACACCTAGTCTTGCTTTCCCTTTTGCCTTAATTCTCAATAAAATAGGCAGCTTTGCAGAAAAAACAGATATGCACTTTTGAGGATCTAGAATAAAGTAGAAATGCTAAATATGGCTTCCAGGAGGTTTCCCAAGTGCTCCATGACTCATTTTTAGCAAGTGTTAACTTCTATGACATGTAGAAGGCAACTTGCATAGAGTGGCATATAGGAGACTAGGTAAATAAGACAAAAATGAATTAATTAATGTCTAAGGTAGGTAACTATGGGTTGATTATTCTAACAATTGGTTTCCATTGGATGTTATTGTTTGACATTGGTTTATTAATGGTTTATACCGCTATGACATTGTCAACATTGTATTTATGACTATTATTGGTTGTCCTTGGTTGTTATGGTTTTTATGTGTATGATTGATGCATCATGGTTGATATCTTCTTGATGATTTATTCTGATTGATGTATTGTGATCATTGTATTATGATTGATGAATATTTTTTTATGTATTCTGATTGTGTATTTTGATTAATGTATTCCAATTGATGTATGTTAGTTGATGTATTCTGATTGCTGTATTATGATAATTGTATTTTTCTTGATGAATCCTAGTTAATGTATTTTGATTGTGTATTTTAACTGATGTATTATGATTAATGTATTCTAATTGATGTATGATGGTTGATGTATTGTGGTTGATGTGCTTTGATTGATGTACTATGATTGATGCTCGTATGGTTAGTTGACGCATGTATGGTTGTCCTTGTTTGAAATTACATGATCGATATATGATTGATATAGGTTGAGATATTATGAATTGATGGTCGATGTATTTATGGATGATGTATGCATGAGGGTCGTTGTATGATTGATATTAATTGATGAATAATGTATTTTTGAAGGATATTTAAGAACAATTATGCTTTTTGTTGAGATGAAAAGTAATAGGTTGTTATGGCCCTTTTTGGTTCTTAGTTAGATTAGAACGGTTGCATATAACTTTGCTTTGCTTGTTACATTAAAATGCAAATGTATTTAGGCAATTTTTGAAAATATTTATCCTTGTGATCTTTGTTAAAGGTGTCTTGCTAAGGTATCCTTGTAGTATATCAAATACCTTTGTTAAAATGTATATTTGTAAATATCATAATCATATTTCATGCATCTTGTTGGAAAATATCTTGGTGACACTTCATGCATACTTGTAGGAAAATTATTTGAGTGATAAATCATGCAAAAGCATCTTGGTAATGCATATCACGTGATTGAATTATTTGAACACATTTCATGTATATTAGATGCATTTCATATTATTGAAATTGATTAGAATAAGATCCAATTAGATGAATTTCAAGTATTTGTTAAAGAAGTACCTAATCTCGAGTACCTTGCATATACTGAAGTATTTCATGTAATTGATTAGAAAATTTATTTTTTGAAAGATGTATTTTAAGAATCTTATTGGACAATATATATGTTTACTGCTAACCATGTGTCTATTGGGAATTTGAAAAAGAATCCTTGTTAAAGAAGCATCTCTATTTCAAGTATCTTTATTGAAGAATATGGTTTAGCTGTTGGGATTGAGTTCTTGGATTCCCTTAGAGAGCAATCTAGTATCCATTTCTAGAGAGGTAGTCTGGTGGATTGTCACCCCTTTTCTTATGTCATATCACCCTACTAGTCCAGGTTCTCGCACAAGAATCCAGATGGGACGGTGACCCCATAGGAAGTGGAGAAGGAAAGGAAAGTAGTAGTGGCAAGCATTGAGGTTCTCAAAGGAGGTAGTTCTGAGAGTTTCTTAATTGATTGTGCTCTACTTATGGGAGAAACATTGTCCCATTCAAGCTAGTTTCCCAAATTTGAGATAAGTATTCTCTCATGTGTTATTCATGCTGTATTTTGTATAGGTTCTATGGTGATTGATTTATTCGATCCTTATGTTCATAGTTTAGTAGTGAAATAATACTCTTATATAATGTATCGTACATATTTATACTTGATGTTAATCATATGGTTGATTGAAATATGATTTTCAGGTGAATATAACTTTGTTGATATTTGAAGACCTTGTAATGGGGATTGAATATTGACCCTTGCTACTAGTCTTGGTTCTTGCACAATAAAACATAAAATTGGATGGTGATATATTGAGGAACAAGTTAAGTGAAGGAAGTCACATCTCATAGGCAATGGAGACAAACAAGAAAGTAGTAATGATAAATATTGTGGTTTCTCGCAAGAAGAGTTCCAAGAAATACTACCTAAAAACGGATGGTAGTGATCCCTTTAAAAGTTGTAAAAGCATGTATGTATTATGCATCGAGGACAATGAATGGTTTAAGGCAGAGGGGATGTAATACCCCATGTGTTAAGCCCCGGACATATGTAATTTTCAATTGTTTATTATTGTGGCACATGGTGCCGAAAAAAGGCTCTTTAAGGACCTAGGGACGTTATTATTATTTTGTAAATAATTAATTAATGAAAAAAACTGGCACATTGAGGACCACTAAAATAGTATGGGAGGCCTAGATCCATAATGTGAGGGGGAATGGGGACATTCCTAACACTTTAGAACTTGTTTGGTTGACCTTGGTCCATATTTATGCCTTAGTGGCTTTATTAATTGATGATCACCCAAACATTGTACAAATGACCCAACTTTTGATTAATTTATCCTATGTTGGTATTATTAATCCTAATTCATGATTTAGTGGGCCTCAGTGTTTGGGTGGGTGCCACTTGTTGATTGAGCCCCTTTGGTGGTTTTGTAACTACTTGTGCAAATCCTTGTGTAACCCCCCTTTTCTATTTTGGGAAGATCCCTTGGCTTATGTGACACCTCACCTCACTAATTTTGAGTTGGGTGGAGTGGCTTGGAGTCATTATCCTTGGAATTTGAATTGCTTGGGTTTGATTAGAGTTAACCTCTTGTGGTTAAGTTACCCCCTTAAATTGACTCAAGTTGGCTTACCATGGTTTGATTTTGACCCATTGAGTTAGAATTACCTTCTTTGGTCTATAAATACATGTTTGATATCATTGGTTAGGGGGTTGTTTCTCATGCTTATTTTAGATGGTTGTTGATTATGGTTTTTCATACCTTTGATGTTCCTTTGTTTCCACTACCTAGTTTTTTCCTTGACCTGTACATAAATCCTTATGGTGAATGGCTATATATTGATGACCTAGGGGGTCTGGATTACCATTGCACCCGGTAGTGGGGTGGAAGAGGAAGTATGTGGTGAGGAATAGAGTTTTATATTCTCAAGATGATACTTGAGTTATTATTTAGTGCACCTCTATTTTGTATCTATGGCCTCAGCTTGGGGGTGGTCTTTCAAAGTGAGATCTGGCTTGGCGATGCAAAAGGATGGGTGGAATGTGGTCTGGATGATGCCAGTTGCGCATTGATAAGATAAGTGATTTATCTCATGCTTATTTAATTCTCCTAGATCTGATATGACTTATTTATGGATGCACATGAAATTTTTGATGAAATGTATGAGTTATCTGTGGAATAAATTTCTCCTCGAATTCAATCTATTTATGCAAGTAAATTTTATGAAGGAATTGGAAACTAGTTTTTGGGATTTTGTGCACAAATTGTTTGATAAAATAATTATTTGGTACCTCTGCTACAGAACTGATATTTATGTCCATGTTCCTTATATAGTGTGTATTTTTATGGTACAGTATCCTCAAAATGGTTTAAGACACTTTTCTTTGATGCTTCTACCTTTTATTCAAAAACTAGTTCTTCCATTTGACTGTTTGGCATAGTTTGGAGATTTTGCACATTAAGTGTTTGTAAAAATGCCCGAGAGTTAATTTTATGTTTGTGTCTTATAAATAATATTGAAATATATTTGAAAATGTGAGAATGGTCTTGTTGGTAGTGTTGGGTAAGTATCTACCAAAATTCCAGATCAATTTCCAATTTTTCGCTCCTTCAATGGAATTGTTTGAGTAGATTGGTCACTTTTGCACATGAAGTATTTGTAAAAAAGCTGAGTTTTAATTTTATGTTTACGTTTGATAAATAATATTGAAATTTGTGTGAAAATGTGAGGAGGATCTTCTTGATATTGTTGGGTAAATGTCTACCGAAATTCTAGATCAATTTCCAATTTCTAGCTCCTTCAATGGAATTGTTTTGAGTAGATTTGTGACTTTGCATATGAAATGTTTGAAAAAATATTAGAATGGGATATACCTCTATTATTACTGATAAAACATGTTATTTAGAGTTGGAATTGCATTTTAATTATTCTACGAGCTGTGGATTTAAATATTCTAGTGATTCCTAGAATTACTAGTCAATTTAGATGAGTAGAATTAACTTATTTTGTCGATTGTTTAATGGAATGTATATGGGTGAAAAGATATAGCCATATGACTGTAAGTTATTCCTGATATGTTTTCTATGAGCTACAATATTCATATATCTCTCTTTATTTGGAATTTGGAAAATTCAATTGAAAACTATGTACATTGCAATGAAATTGGCAAATAGTTTTCGGATTTGAATCTCTGCTTTTGGTAAAAGATTAATGCACATCCATATACTCTACTATTGGTTCTTTACTTGTGATGCAGAATGATATTTCCCAAATCTGAACCTTCACCTTTGTGTTCCTGGAAACTCGGTACGATTGGTTTGATTGAATTCCTGCCAGTGTTTTTTAACTACTTGTATTGATTGAACTTGAAATATCCTTCATTTATGTACTCAGATCAGATATGCAAAGTACTTTATTTTGCTGTACATGCATGCCTGAAAATGTGTATAATGGTTGTAGGTTCACTTTTTGGTTCATTGGCATGGTTGTGTGTCAAATTGGTGCAAGAATAGTTGTTAGTATGGAATAACTAGTTATTGAATTTATTTTAATTTATTTGTAATTAAAATGACTTTGCCATGAAACAAATATTAAAAAATGAATTTTAATATTTGTTTAACTAATCCATTGTGCTAAAATTATCTAATTAGTGTTAGAGAGATAATGATATGTCCCTCAGACCCATTGATATCCCCAGGGGACATTACACTACTCCATATGCAAATTAAAAAACAAATATGAAAGTTCTCTTCATATCATTTGTGTTTCCTCCAATATCATTATCAATATAAATAATCAAATTGAAATCATTGGTTATGGATTATAGTATTCCATGTCATGTTGATCATGTTATATATCTCAATATTCTCTTCCAAACTTATCATTGTGATCCTTTCAGTGATTCCATATATCTAGAAATTAGAATAACCCCATACATCATAGCCTTGTGGTTGTGAGATACATTACACTTCAACACACACACACACACACACACACACACACATATATATATGAACATTGCAGCCTTTTCCTTTTTTGTTAAGTTTAGTACCTATTTCAATCATAGTTGGTGTTGGTTTACAATTAATCATCTTGAATATTTTTAACATATCCTTTGCATACTTGGATTGACAAATGAAAATGCCATGATTTTATTGAATAACTCCAGTTCCTAGAAAATATCTCATCAATCATAAATATGGCATTTCAATCTCTTTCTTAATAGCTATTTTGAACATGTCTATAGACAAATTTTTGGTAAAAATGATATCATAACTGATAAACAAACAATCGAAATTTAACCTCACTCATTTACATTTATATACAGAGTGGGCCACTTTTGCTTTTATTGAATCCATCGCTAATTCGATAAGAATCTATATATTTTTTCGTCATGTGCAAACACTTCATAACCTTGTGGTTGTTTCACGTATACTTACTCTAAAAGTTGATTCAACATCAATCTAGTAAGCTTTCCAGTTATTTTGTGCTGCTATGGCTAAAAAAACTTTTATTGTATCAAACCTTCCAACTGCTAAAAATGTCTCACTACAATCAATCCCATGTTGTTGCATAAAACCGTTTTCTACTAATAATGCTCTATACTTTTCAACCTCTCCTTTTGCATTTAATTTCTTCTTATACACTCGTTTGACTCTTATGTAATATTTACCTTCAATTAGATCTACTAGTTCCCATGTTTCATTGCTTTCAATGGAATACATCTCTTCATCCATAGCCTTAATCCGATTTTATTTTGAGACTACTTCTTCAAAGTATACATGATGACATAAAAATAAAGAAAATTTTGATTGTAAATATAAGTTTTCTTCTCCTCGATAATACATATACTTCAATTCTTTTTTTCTGACCTATATACAAAGATCTTAAAGAGGCTAGTGAGTTGAGAGTAGAATGCCCTGCATGGGCATATGATTCACTTCGTGCAAATTCATTGGTGTTTTTATCTCTCTTGAGTTGTCTCCTACGAATTATCCCATTTGAGTGACTATTACTAGTTATTTTACTTTATGAGATTGGATCTCCACATTGCACACTTTGTTCCTATGTTTTTTCTTCACCTTGAGCTATTACTACTACAAATATAATTGATTTATCACTGGTTCCATCCCATGCTGCTTCTTTTAATTCAACATCTCTGCTAATGGTCACTTTCTTGGTAATGGGATTGTACAACTTATAGGATTTTGACTAATCACTATAACCAATAAATATAAAGTTTTAATATCTATCATCCAATTTTCTTCTTGCTTCTTATGGCATGTGTGAGTATTTTGCACAACCAAAATTTCTTAAGTGAGATATAGTGCAATTCTTTCCACTTCATGCCTCCCTTAGAACTCTTTCTTTGACAATCTTTGTAGGACATATTTTTAAAACATATATTGAACATGATACTACTTATTCCAAGTATTATTAAACAAGTTCATGGCCTTTAACATGCTCTTGGTCATATATATTATTGTCCTATTTGTCTTCTCTGCAACACTGTTTTGTTGTGGTGTATACCTTGTAGTAAACTTATTTTTAATTCCCTGATATCTATAGAAATATAAAAATTCAATAGAATTATATTCTCCACCTCTAGCTTATCCAAGTACCTTGAAATTATCAATAAAGGTCAAAAAATAAAAGTTGCCTCCTAATGATCAAGTTTGCATTCATCCACATAAATCAGTGTATACAAGTTCCAATAGTGTTATTTCTTTGTAAGACACTTATGTTGGAAAAAATTCTCTATGTCGTTTCATTGTTGTGAATATTTAATTAATATTATTAATTATAAATAAATAGATTATTAGGTTACTAGTGAAAGGGCATAACCCTTCACTATGCTTTTTCAAGCCTTATAAATGTAAGCTTATTGTAAATTTATATCCATCATCTAATATATTATTCCTATTTTACTATCAAACATGAAAATCGGATTTGATTATTAAGAGTCCAACCGGATACGGCTGCTACCAAGTGGTATCATAGGGGATTCACTCCTTTCGCCTGAGCTCGGATTTGACTCCTCCACAACCTTTCTCACCTTCTGTTTCTCATCCCTCGCCCTTCATTATACCTCCCTTAACCCCATCCTTCCACTCCTCCATTCCCTTCATGCAACCGTCCCACGTTACCTCCATACTCTTCAGGATTCCCTCCATGGCTATCCACTCCATATCCCTTCCAACTTCCCTCCTCACCACCTGCACGCTTCCCAACTATGCCCTCCTGGTTTCTACATCTCCACACTCCACACCTACATATCCATTTCAACGCCACTATCTCCCACACTCTACCACCCCTTCTCCTCAACCTCAATTCATGTGAAACCGTCCACGCAACCCTCCCCAGCTCACGCCTCACCCACATTTGCGCACTCCAGCTTCACGCCCATCTCTCTTCATCCCCGCGCCTGTACTGCTCCTTCCTACCCGCCCCTCCACTCCTGCGCTATCCCTTAAATCCTAACTCATCCATCACTGCTACCTTCCCTTGCCGTCCAACCTCACCACGTCGTCGCTCCGCCTCCACCTCCATGACCTCCAAAAATAAAACAAAAACAAAACAAATATATTATAATATAATATAATATAATATATTAATTCAATTATATTATATATTTATAATAATTCAAATTTTGTTTTGTTATATTAAAACAAAATAACAAAATAAATATTTTATTATATAATAATTAATTATTATCCTTAAAATATCACCATCCTTAGTAAAACGATTTTTTTGACCCCTCACAAGACAAAATAGCGTCAAAGTACACACCTCCACATACAAGGTCCAAGACCATGGCGGAACTAAAAGAGCAAATTGAAAAAATGGAGAAGGACATCAAGTCCCTCGTTGCTAACCAAAAAATATTGAAGGAAGAGATGAAAAATAACAATATTGTGCTTAAAAAATAAATCAAAGACGAAGTTGTTCTAGAACTAGAAAGAAGGATGGATGAAAATTTTGACATCTTGAACAAAAAACAAAAAGACCTGGATGACAAAATGAGTACTATGACTCAAAACATAAACACCATAACACAGAACTTGAGCACCATGACGCAGAACCATAATACATTAATGGAGGTGTTACAAAGACTATTGCCTAAGACAGACCAAGTCAATAGTCCAGACATGCTAAATGCCTCATTTCATATTTCCACACAGTAAGCACTTGCCAAGAATCAAGAATAATTGCAAAAAGAAATAAAGATTAACAATGTGACGCTTAAGCAAGAGATATAAACAAAAGTACTGCCATATATGGAGGCACGATTAAACAACAAAATAGACACTATCAATAAAATAGTAGAGAATAAAAAGGCTAAAAATTACCGCCAACAACAAAGCAGTTCAAACATGTCACTTGCATCATCCAGTAGTTCCGAGCCACCATCAAACTGTAAAGAAAAAGGCAATCAATATCATCCTTACATAGTGTACCCACCTAAGGAAAAAATAGAGTTGTCGAAATACAATGGAAGTAAAGACCAATGTGTTGCTTGGCTAAACAAAGCAGAAGAATACTTTGGCATTTACAATATTCAATCTGACGAGGAGAATGTGAAATATGCGTCAATGCATATGGAGGGGTACGCCTATAATTGGTACTTATGGTGGAAGAGAGACAATTTTTCCTACACCTGGAACTTGTTCAAAAATTATTTTTTTAATAGGTTTCAAGGAATCAAAGAAGATGAATTTTTCAGTAAACTTACCATATTACAATAGGTTGGAAGCATTGAGGAATGCACACATCAGTGGGAATCCTTATCGACATGAGTATTTGGGTTATATGACAAGCAAAGACTCAAAACCTATTTAGGAGGTCTTAAACCATACCTCCAAAAAGAGTTAAAGTTACATGACATACATAATGTAGAAGTAGAAAGACATAAATCAAAAGCCGCAAAACACAAATTGGAAGGAATAAAAACAAGAGGCGATAACCATTATCGACAAGAAAAAGAGACACAATGTAGTTACTATGAAGATACTTGGTCACCCAACCATTAATTCCACAAACCTCAACCATATGCCTATGAAATGTAAAATAGGTTGAAGTCATCTAACAGTTACTTTGATAATATAAAAAAATGAAAAACATATGTCGCCAATGTAGTGATGATTGGACCCCTGGCCATAAATGTAGGAACAATTAGACAATACAATGCAGAATCATCAATGGAAAGGAAGTGCAAGTCTCTACATAAGAAATCTTGTCTGATTATAATACTGACACCGAATCAAAATGAAGGACGACATTAGGAAAATACTGAAGCTTTGAGGACAAATATTTTCCCAAGGGGAAGACAATGTTGTGAATATGTAATTAATATTATTAATTATAAATAAATATATTATTAGGTTACCAGTGAAAGGGCGTAACCCTTCACTATGCTTGCTCAAGCTTTATAAAGGAGAGCTTATGGTAAATTTATATCCATCATCTAATATATTATTCATATTTTACTATTAAACATGAAAGTAAGATTCGACTATTAAGAGTCCAATTGGATACGGTTGCTACCATTCACAATATACAACTCTCACACAAATTGGTTGGTTATTCAATTGGTGGTAATTGTGTCACCAATTGTTTTTTTTGGAATAAAATCAAACCTCCAAATGAAGGTGTTCATACCATAGATGTGATGGCCATGTCTGGTCCAAATACCTTGCCTTGTATGCAACTAAATAATTTTTTATTTTGCTCTTAATCATGAGAGGAACATTTTTTTCATTGTCATGTTAACCTTTGCAATGAACCTATCATTAGGGTCTCTATCTAGTATGATATACACACCATATTCAAGGAATATACTATATACCCCTTCTTCATAAGTTTCCCAATACTCATGAGTGTATGCTTCAATTTGGGCACAAGATAAAGACTTAATATATGATTCCTTTCACCAAATTTTGTAAGAATACTAATGACACCTTTCCCATAATTGTCACTATATTATCGTTACCGAGCTTGACTTATGACTTCATAGAATTGTTTGAACCTTCAAGAAAAGATATATTTCCTATAATGTGGTTATTTATAATCACTATCTAAAAAATAGACATCACTGGAGATATTTTGAGCAACATCACAAACATCACAAATAATAAACATTGACTCTTAATTTCTTTAGATGTGTTTGAAATTTTTTCATTTGTTTATTAAGATTTTCCTATTACTAATGACACCTTTTACCATAATTGTCACTATATTAACATTACTGAGTTTGACTGATAACTTCACGTAATTATTTGAACATGGAAGAAAATCTCTATTTCCTATAATGTGGTTATTACACTCACTATCTAAAAGTTAGACATCACTAGAGATCTTTTGAGCGACGTGACACATAATAAACATTGACTCGTAATTGCTTTAAAAATGTTTGAAATTTTTGAATTTGTTTATTAGGATATGCTTGTTTCTTTCTACATTCATGTGCAGAATGACTAAATTTCTTGTAGTAAAAACACTAATTCTTCAATTTATCATACCATTGAGATTGTGGTTGGTATTAGTCACTGTTGTGTTCTCTAAAATTGTAAGAATTGGATTATGAATTGTCCTTCCATGTTGATATGGACTACTTCCATCCCTAGGGTTATTATTTTTCCCCTGCCTCTAGAGCTTGTTATTCATTTATCTCTAATGAGTGAAACCTAATACTTAAATGCATTTTCTGAAGAGGAATTTCTTAGTATTAATTAATCCCCCTTTACCCACACAAGTCTATTTGATACATTTAACCTATCTTAGGAGGTCATCATCATCCACCAACACATGGGGGATACACCTAAGGGTCCTCTACCACTTATTGAACCTGATTGCATAAGTTTAGGAGACCTAGGGACCATTCCCTACAATATAGGAGCTCACTCCGAGTGCCAACAATAGTCACTTTCAGTTGTTTGTGGTAGGTAATTAGTCATGCTCAGTTATGCTCCAATTAGTATCAGTTAGATCATAGTCAGTTAGCCTAGCACCAGATTTGCATGCATGTTGAGAGTGTGGTGTTAGCCTTATGGCTTACATTAGCAATCACTTAGTTTAAATGTCACATTATTGTAATTATTATTTAGGATATTAGTGATTTATCCTAAATGATGATTAAGGGTTTTTGGATAAAATTGCCTAGCCTAGTCACCATGCAAGGTGTTAGGATCTAGAGAATATCTCTCATTGAGGTGGAATTATTCTTTGTACTATATAATGGTACTATTTGTGTGAAAATATTTGATTAAGTCTTTTTCCTTTACCATCATATTTTTCCCATACTTTCTTCATTTGGTATCAAAGCTTCTTTAGTCTTAAAAGCATGATTACTACTGAGATTCCATGGTAGTTTTCCATGGAAGGAGAGTTTGAGGAACCAGATCAAGCTTCTTAGTGGAAACAAATTGCGGATCTAAAGTTTGATGAAGCATCCATGCATTATCTATGTTGGATAATGAACTATGCTAGAGATGCCAAAGCTGCGACGAAGAAAGGCTACACTGCATGCGGTATTTCCATCTTCAAAGTTTTTGAAATTCTGATCTATTTGTAAAGTATTTGGGTTATAGATCTACTTTGTCATCAGTTTCGTCAATGAAATTTAAATAGATCCATAAGCTCTACTATATTCAACATCCAGTTCTGCTTCTTGACAATTATTGTAATCTGACTTGCTTCAATGGAAATTAAGAGTGCCCCAGAGATGATCATACTTTCTGTTTTTGAAGGATCTGTGATCTGTAACTATATTTGAGAAAACAATGATTAGTGATCTGTAAGAAAACAATGATTTGCAAGAAATTTGGATCTTCTAGCATAGCTATTTGAATCTAAAGCACATCGATCTGATTGTTTTGCAAAATGAACTAAGATTAAAAATTGATTTACCTCCAATCAACAATGAAGAGATAGCTAGTTAATTGCATCCTTAGAAAATTGAACAGTTAGATCACAGCTCAGTGATCCACACCAGCGATCTGCGATCTGAGACGATATTCAGTATCAATAGCGTTTTGGTGCTGCGATGAAATCATGATATGCCATCTGAAATCATGATCTGTCATTTTGAAATCTGACCTGCAATCTGAACTAGCAATCTGCTCTGCGTCATCTTCTCTGCGATCAGTGATCCAATCTGAGCCAATGATCTACATTTGTGCAGCTATCTACATCTGTACAAGCGATTTACATCGTGCACTCTCCAAAACAAGAAATCTTCCAATCTGAACATCTGTACAAGAGATCTACCAAATCTGAATAAGCGATGAATCTGGTTCGTTTTGACAATGACGGTTTTTTATTCAGTGATCTGACCTGCAATGACGGTTCATTCTTCATCCTTAAATATGGTTCATTCTATAACAACATTTTGATGCACGGCTTCCAATGCTCCTTTGTATTTATACTATAATTTTAGTGGAATGACAATAAGCCTGTGATTTCCAATTCCACCTTTGCATCAGCAATACAGATCATGTGTCCATTGATCGAGTTCTTTATGCTCTTAAGAATTCAGATGGAATAGTCGAGGAGGATTTTGAGGAGGAGTTGATGGATGCAACAACTCTGGAAGATCTTAAAGGTATGTTTATATGCTCTTATATTGGGGTGTCTCTTGACACAGGCTGTGAAGAACCTCAGCAAATCAATATCTTATTACGTGAATGAGTGTTACATATAAAGGAGATCAAAACCGTTATCTACAGTTAGATAACGAGATTATTAACTAGATTTTACCAAGTAATAACTGAAATATTATTTACAATGTAATCCCGAAGGATTATTCAACATTCCCTCCTTAATCCGAAGGGACATCTGACATGCCAAGCTGCATTCTAAATTTTTTAAACTTTTCACGGCCCAATGCTTTAGTAAAGATATCTACAATTTGCTCTGAAGTAGGACAATGTGTCAGATGAATGGTTTTGGCCTCAACATGATGTCGAATCAAGTGATATTTGGTGTTAATATGTTTGGTTCGATCATGGAATTTTGGATTCTTTGCCAATTGAATTGCAGAAGTGTTGTCAACAAAGAGAGGTGTTGAAGTCATTTGTTTCTCCTGCAAGTCTTCAAGTATTTTACGAAGCCAAATGATTTCTTTTGTGGCTTGAGCTGCTGCAACATATTCGGCTTCAGTTGTAGAATTAGCAGGAACAGATTGCTTTCGTGATCTCCATGTGATAGCTTCTGATCCAATGTTCATCAAATAACCTGAAGTAGAGACCCCATGCTCTTTATCTCCATCAAAATCAGAATCTGAATAACTAGTGAGATGAAGGTCTGAAACTTTAGAATATTTGATGCCATAAGATTGAGTGCCTTTTAAATATTTGAGCATTCACTTTGCTGCATTCCAATGACCTCCACAGGGATGATGCATAAACCTGGAAAGTATTCCTACAGCAAAAGTTATGTCAGGACGAGTAGTAGTAAGATAAATTAAACTTCCAACAAGCTGCCTGTACTTTGTTGGATCTTCAAATGTGCTACCTTCATTTGAAGTAAGCTTTAGATTCTGCTCCATTGGTGTTGAAACAGGATTACAATCCTGCATACCAAATTTGTTTAATAACTCTCCAACATATTTTTTCTGAGAAATGAAAATGTGCTTTGGTTTTTGATCTACTTCAATTCCTAAATAATAATGTAATAATCCCAAATCTGTCATATCAAAATCCTTTTTCAACTCTCTTTTGATAGATACTATATAATTGTCATTATTTTCTGTGATAAGCAAATCATCCACATAGACAACTAGATATACAACCGATCTTCCAACTTTCTTGACAAATAAAGTTGCATCATCTAGATTGAAGTGCTTATAATTCAATTTGAGAAGATGCTCAATTAACTTTTCATACCAAGCTCGGGGTGCTTGCTTTAAGCCATATAAAGATTTGACTAATTTGCATACCTTCTGTTCTTGACCTTTGATAGCAAAGCCTTCAGGTTGATCCATATACACATCTTCTTTTAAGTCTCCATTCAAAAATGTAGTTTTAACATCCATGTGATGTATCTTCCATCCTTTTTGTGCTGCTAATGAAAACAAAGTTCGAATGGTGCCCCAATTAGTTGTAGGAGCAAATGTTTCTGTGTAATCAACACCTTATTTCTGTGCATACCCTTTTGTTACAAGTCTCGCTTTGTGTTTGTCAAGTGAACCATCTGCTTTATACTTATTTTTATATATCCACTTGCATCCAATCGCTTTGGTTCCAATTGGAGGGTTCACCAACCTCCAAGTTCCATTTTTTATGAGAGCATCATACTCTCTTTGCATGGGACTTTTCCATACATCACTATTTACTGCTTCTTGAAAAGATGCAGGTTCATCAAATGCATGAAAGTTTAATTCACAATCTAATGTTACAAAATCATCATACCTTTTAGGAAATGTCTTAGTCCGCATTGATCTACGAACTTCTTCTTGTTGTGGTGTTTGCTCTGTTTCTTCTTTAAGAGCAGGTTCTGCATTATCCATGATACTTAGTTTATCCATTCCATTAACAATATCATCAACTGTCCCATATTCTGTTTCATTAACTTGTGCATTAGAATCATCAACTTGTGTATTAGAAGGAAATTCCAAAACTTGACCTTGACTTAGAACAAGAATCCCCCCTTCAATATTTGGAAGTTCATTATCCATTTCATGATAGATTTTTTTAGAATGAAATCTATCAAGCTAAGCAAGTTTCTTATCAATAGTGAGTGCATATTTCTCAAACTCAAGAAATATAACATCTCTAGAAACAATAAACTTCTTGTTATCTTCATCATACAACCTGTAAGCTTTAGAAGTATTAGAATATCCCAAAAAAGTACACTTCCGACTTCTTGCTCCCAATTTATGTCTTTGTTGCTCAGGAATCAAAGCATAACATTTGCAACCGAAAATTCTAAAATGCTTGACAGCTGGAAGATGATCATGCCACATTTCATAAGGTGTTTTGTTTTGTAGTGCAGCAGAAGGACATCTATTCTTAATGTAGACAGCACAAAGAACTGCCTCTCCCCAAAACATTAGCTTGACATTTTTAAAAAACATCATTGATCGTACCATATTCAAGAGTGTCCTATTCATACGTTCTGCCACACCATTTTGCTGTGGATTATAAGGAGCAGTTGTTTGATATTTAATACCATTCTCCTGCAAATATTTTTCAAACTCTTGAGATGTATATTCACCACCGTTATCAGTTCTAAGGGTTCCAATAGTAAGTTGAGCTTCATTTTTAATCCATAAGTGAAAATTTCTGAATGTATCAAAAGCTTGAGATTTTTCTTTTAATAAATAAACCCAAGACATCCTCGTAAAGTCATCAATGAAAATCATGATATATTTGTTACCATTTGCTGATGGAACGGGCATGGGCCCACATAAATCTGAGTGAACAAGACCAAGCTTTCTTGAAGCTCGAAACATAGAATCATTAAAAGGTTGTTTACTGTGCTTGCCTAAGATACAAGCATCACATGGGGAAAGTTGTCTTGGAATAGTAGGAAGCCCTTGAAATCCTTTCTGTTTCACAATCTTGAGATGTCATAACTAATATGACCAAATCTAGCATGCCACAATAAGCTAGAAGATAAATTACTATTATGCTGAACCAAATTTGCAGAATTTTGTGAATTGGATGATGTACCATTCAACTTTAAAAGTTTGTTATCTTCCACTCCATTCATTACAACCTCATTATCATAAGCTCTTCTAATTTCAATGATACCATCAAACATAGGTATCGAATGATTTTGTTGTCTAATTTGCACAAGAGATATTAGATTTCTCTTCAATTGTGAAACATAAAGCACGTCAGAAAGTATATAATCAGCAAGTCCTGATAATTTCAATCTAACAGAACCAATTCCTGAAGGTTTTAACTGAGACTTATCTACCAAATGTACTACCCCATCAATTTGATCACTAAAAGTTTCAAAGAAATATTTTCTAAAGGTCATATGACATGTGGCTCCGGTGTCCAATAACCAAGTATCATTCCATGAAAACGAAGTACTGAAAGCTTCTTCAATTCCTAGATTACAATGTGCAACAATATAATGTGCAGATTCAGGAGGGTTACCTTTATCATTTCCTTTATCTTGTACTTGCTCTTTCTTGTTAACAATTTTATCCCAAGAAGTTCTACAATAACTGGCAGTATGACTAGTTTTTCCACATCTATAACATTGTTTATCTCCTTGATTAAATCTTCCCCCCCTTCCTCTGTAATGTCCTCTTTGTCCTCTACCTCGACCTCTGCTTCTATTTTCATCCTTTGAAAATTCTTCTTTTGATTTGTGTCCTTTCTATGCAAGACACAAAGTTTCTTCATTGGGTTTGAACTCTTTCTTCCCAAATGCTTTCTCTCTTTCTGCAAATTTCTCAACAAGTGTTTCAAAGGTCATAGCTTTCATTTGGCCACTAGCTTGAAGTGATTCTAAATAATGAGTATATGTAGGATAAAGAGCTTTAATAAA
>LPNX010981644.1:582732-675858 GCA_001517045.1 Pseudotsuga menziesii
GTTCATTGAAATTTACTGTGTAGTAAATTTTCGTGTACAAAATAGACTCTGATATATTCTTTTCCTTTTAGCCAATGTTTTTTAAAATCTTTTTATCTTCTAAAAATATTTCCCGAAAGGTTTAATATTTCAATTTAAAAAACCTTGCACTCAAATATAAATGGCTGTTTAAAAAGCTTTTATTTTCTGAAAAAAAACTCCCCAGTGATTTGATAATTAATTTAAAGAAACCATTGCACGAAAATATAAATGGCGGCTCTCTCCCTTTTTATTTTTCTTTAAAAAAAAAGAAGAAAATAATTCTTCAAAAGAATTACCGGAGCAATTTACGTGCACTCTCTTCTTAATGTGTAGCCTTTGTCTTTCTTCCACAATATTTACTAAGCAGCTCTCATTTCTTTCTTTCTTGGTGATAGCTCCTTTGCTGGCTCTTCCTTCACGGGCTCTTTCTTTCTCACCAATGCTTCGCTGCCTTTGCTTTGATACCACTGACACAGGCTGTGAAGAACCTCACTGAAATCAATATCTTATTACATGAATGAGTGTTACATATAAAGGAGATCAAAACCGTTATCTACAGTTAGATAACGAGATTATTAACTAGATTTTACTAACTAGTAACTGAAATATTATTTACAATGTAATCCCGAAGGATTATTCAACATCTCTTGCAGCATTGACGAAGCATAGAAGTAGGCGTTATTGGGCTCAATGACATGACCGTTGTTATCACTCAAAATCAATTCAAGATTGACTATCACTCAAAAGTGATTACTGACATGAAATACCAATATGCAAATCCCCCAATGACCAGTGATAAATCAAACTTACAATGATCTCCTTCAGTGTGAGTCATCGATTGTCATGCTGCGATCTAGACCAGATTGATCAGCGATCTTCATGATGTTATCTATACCAACTCCATCATCAGTGATCTGCCAATTCATTAGTAATCTGAAATCATGAAAGATTTTCGCCATTTGAAATTGTGAAAATGTTTTCCATCTGAAATCGTGATCTCTTTCAACCTGATATCAACAAACAAAATATGGATTTTATTGTTAGCAACAACCATAGTTACATGGTTGAAGTTTGATGGCCAATATTTTTTTTGTTTGTATTAATCAAACCATTGAAGGCCATTTTTTTTATAATTTTTCCATATGTTAAATTGGAAACTTAGAAAAACCAATGGGGTTGAAATATTGAGATATTGAACAATTGTAATGGAGGTTGAGACCATAAATTCTAGCCACTAGTGTATTTCTAGGGAAATATGCCTTGAATTGATGATTGATATCTTGTAAAAGGTTTATTATCCACTCTTGAGAGTGAGGCATTGTTGTTAGCCACAAATTTAAAAAAAACAAAAACAAAGAAAAGATATAAAAAAAGTCCATTTGTAAAAGTTTTGTAAGTTTTTGAAAAGTGAAATTTATTGTAAAGACAAACTTAAAACTCTTGAGTACTATCCTGAGTACTAAGAGTGACTTTATCAAAGTTTTGGTGATGGATATATCCTTGACGTGACTTTATCAAAGTTTTGGTGATGGATATATCCTTGACCTGTCTTGAAATTTGAATAGGGGGGTCTAAAGCTGTTGTTTTGATAATGCTTGTAACCTAGATCCACCCGAAATTTGAATGAGGGGATCTTAGGTACACTTTGAGTTTGTGTGTGATGGTGATTATGTTACAAGATGACTGAAGATAGTAATATGTGTCTAGTCTTTGACACATTTAATTTGACAAAAAATCACTCCACATAATTCAAGTTTCCACAACATCAACAGTCATCCCAAATTAAAGCGAATTATGGTACATAATCAAATGGACACATCAATCTAAGGAGAAACTAGTATTCAAATTTGAAGATCAAATCAACTTTGAAATCTATTGAACAATATACTTGCATTAGTCCTTTTGTAAGTTTACTTGTCCTTTTAAAGTCAAGCTAAAATTTGTGTTTGGGTGCATTTTCGGTTGAAACCGACACCCTTCATTCTTTGTCCATCAATCATTGTAAACACACATTTTTGGGTGCATAATCAAGTTGTGCCCAACACCCTAAAATTGTCATAAAATCTCAAGAGAGTGTGACATATATGCAAGTGTGAAAGTGTCAAGTATAAGCGAGCGTGAAAACAAATCAATCCAAGCGAGCGTGACGTTCAAGTGTTTTTCAAATGGAGCGAAGTCTAGAATTGTTAGAGTTACTAGACACTCTAATATTCACTACTGCAAATAACACAGTCATACTCAACAAATCAACCATTCAATCAGTGGTAACTTGTTTGCAAGTGTCTCAAGCAAAAGTTCAACTTCTTCAAGCACAATCACAACTACTCAATGATGAAATATGCAATCTCAAAAATCAGGAATCAATGAAGCAATCTGAACAAGTCCTTCTTCATCACAACCCTCTATTTGATGACGGAAATGATGATTATAATCAACATTCAATGCAGACACAATTTAGTGAGCCAATTTCAGAGAAAAATGAAGATGAATATGAAGGTATTCATGAACCTACAGTTCATGCATTTTCTTTTGAGTTTAATGAAGAAAACATTTCAAAGATTCAACAACATGCATAAAATCAACCTCAAATGATGTCAAAGCAACAACTTCGAAATGATATTTCCAAGCCCATCATCAGAACTTGGGAAGAAATTAGATAGAACAGACAAAGAAAAGGACTTGGATATGAAAAAGATGTGACTTTTCATATTCCATACTACTCCAAACCAATTCAGTTTGTGAGTGCATGATTCATAAATGAAGAATCCAATAAAAAAGTTCATGAAGAAGCTAATCAACAAGCTGATGAAAATCACATGGAATAAATTACCGAATGCCAACATTGTCATCTAGTTGGTCAATTGGAGACAAATTGTTTTGATCTCCATCCTTGTCAACATTGTGGCAAGAAGAATCATTCATCAGAAAAATGTTCCAAGAGAAGCAATCCTACAAGATTAAAAATTCACTATGGGTGGATCAATTCTTGGCAATGGACATCAACAACCAAGAAGTTGCATAAGTCTCACTAAAGAATTCAATTTCAAGTAAAGACTCATCTTGTAGCACAAATTACTTGTGTACCTAATAGAGTATAACTCCAATAGTCCCTTATGGCGTAGATTTTGAGCATGGCCCTCACGGGATGAGCTAACATGTGATGTTTTCACATGCCCACTTTGAGTTGAAATATAAATGGTACTATATTTCACCTTAAAGGAGGGGGGTTACATTTACGAGTATACTCTTTATTTTTAAAGGGGGAGTAGATATGGTAAAATGATGAAATGGTTAAGGGTAAACCACATGAAAACCCAAATCTTCTCACCTTTCAACTGACAAAGGGGGGAATATTGATGATGGTTGTCATAATTCAAGTTTGGGAAACAATAGTATGTAGATGGAAGAATCCAAATATTAAGATGGAAAAATCAAAATAGTCTATAGATGGAGGACTCCAAATGTCGAAAGGAAACAATAGTTTGCAGCTGGAAAATTCCAAATTGTAGATGTAGAACTATAGTTTGCAGATGGAAAACTCAAAATAGTGTGTAGATGGAAGACTAATTAAAACAATAGTCTATGGATGGTAGACTCATGATGCATTGAGATGTTAATCAATGCATCACAATGGTGATATTCATTGATTGTAGCATGGTGATCTTCACCAATTAGCAGAAGACACTAGCCTCTTCTAGCTAAATCACTTGGAAAATGATGAAATTGTCAAATAGACAGGGATTGTTCAGACATGGCAGTTGTTCACTCCAGGATTTCAGTTCATTTTAGATGAACCATTTAGATTGATAGTTTTATAGGTATATTTTCCATTGCAGTACAAAGGAAGTCTTCTCAAAGATCCATCATATCAACTTTGGCACTAGTGTTTATTGCTTAGTTGATACAGATACATAAACTTGTGATTGAGAGGGGGAATGCTAGCGTTATGGATTACAATAGAAATCACTTAGTTTAAATGTCACATTATTGTAATTATTATTTAGGATATTAGTGATTTATCCTAAATGATGACTAAGGGATTTTGGATAAGATTGCCTAGCCTAGTCACCATGCAAGGTGTTAGGATCTAGAGAATATCTCTCATTGAGGTGGCATTCTTTTTTATACTATATAACGGTACTATTTTGTGAATATATTTGATTAATGTTTTTTCGTTTACCATCATATTTTTCTCATACTTTCTTCATGTGGCGCCTTTTGTCCACCTACCTCATCAGTTAATTGATTGTAGATTGATTTAGTTATCCAGATTTTACTATTGATCTCCAGCTGTGATTATTTTCACTTTGAGTTAGAAAACCAGTCAGTTTGAGTTGGTGAATTCGAATCTTATCCACAGTATTCAAATTCTATTTATTGTACTACCATTGTATTACTTATTGATTAATTAAGATTAATGATATGATAATATGAGCAATACATGTCCGATTTGTGTGAAATTTATGTCATGAATTCGTTGTTCAATTTACATTGATTTGATAATTCCAATGCATACTTATTTTTAGATAGCTCTCATTTTGTCTTATATATCTATGGTTCATGAAATTTAACATGGTATCAGAGCCTATGTTTAGGCCAACATCAAACCTCTGAGATATCCATGCTTATACCATAAGTAGTTGATTTTCCACATAATTCCTGGGATCATTCCATTTCTCCCTCTGGATTCTGTCTAGAGAAGTCTATCCAGGTGTGACAGACTCTGAAAAAAGTGCACATGTAAAGGTGGAAAGGTTGGAAATGACAAATGTTTGTGATTTGAAGTTTCTTTTGTAGTGATTTTGCAGGTACCTATGTAGCTCTTGAATATTTTTTGATCAACATACAGTGAAATGGAGAATTTGACTCCTCTATCACCCAAAATCCTTACACCCTTCAATTATATTGATTGGAGGATAGATATGCAGATAGCCTTGTGCAACAAGGACATGTTTAGGATGAAAATGGGAAGATAATTTGATCCTTAGTAGTATGTTGAGAAATACAATTTTCTAAATAGGCTAGATGAATCCTTCGGCTTCATGTGCATCCACATCTCCAAGGAGCTGTTGTTTCACCTTGAGGATCTCAGAACTTTGAAAGAAGTATGGAACAAGCTTGAATATTTGTTTGGAAAATAATATGAGGTTAGATGCCATATTCTAGAGAATGAACTCATTTCACTCCATCCCAACAAATTCAAGACATTTCAGCAGCTCTTCTCGAAATACAAATCCCTAGTCTTGCAATGCAAACAATGTGGGATAGAGAGGAATGATGAGAAACTTGTACTGTCAATTCTGAGTAAGCTTAGCTCAAAATTATTAGAATATGTATCCACATTCCACTCTGGAATATTATCCATCCCAAATTGGAAAATACCTTCACTAGATGCATTTGCAGAGTCATTGATCCATGAGTAAGACAAATTGATTTAGATGGGAGTGCTCAATGCCTCAAAGAATTAGTCCCTCTTAGTTGGAGACTATGGGAATACACAAGATAAAGGGAAAAAAAAAGGAAATGAGAATAAAAATGTTTATTCAAAGTCAAAGGAGAAGCATAACCCTTTCAATGGAGCCTTGTTGTAATCTCATGGATCACAGGGGGTTACCAATAATACACATTTAAAAGCATACAGACATATCAGAGACAAGAGACAAGAACACATATGTGGAATAACAGATTATATTATAGTGAAAGGGTCCATACAAAACATAGAACTGAACCGAGCTCTCATTTGGCTCAACATCCTAATATATATGATTTACAAACAGTTATAAATAACTACCTATCAGTTCGGTTAACCGACACGACCTTATGTGGCCGACCTAATCTCTAATTAGTCGGCTGATCGACTTAGTCGGCTTACCGACTAGCTCCTCCAACATCTCCCCCATGAACAAAAGTGTTCTTTGTCCCGAAGAGATAGGGGAGGTACTCAAAAATATATTTCCTGTCTAAAGTAGTTTATTCTTTGTTTAACTTTCATGGGATGTGAATTCAGATAATTGGTTGTTTCTGTACACAGATTTCCACAATTGCTTCTGCTGTCACGGCCAGCTGATGTTGGACTTCTGTCCAATTTTGCAGTACTTTTTGGATGTCGATGGTTAATGTTGTAAGGCTTGATAGTGTCGAAATATTCTCTTGAATGGAAAGTTCTACTATCCTTTCCATGTTAGGACCCATAAAATGGTCCTTCTCTTCTGCCGTCTCCAGAAGTATTTTCATCTGCAGATAGATGGTGTCTAATTTGTTCAAGCTCGGGATTTCCTGCTGCACCCAATGGTGTGCTTGTCGTTCGAGCTTCTATAGTTTGGATGTTTTGAGCATGATTTGATCTTCGAAAATGCTTCTCAATGCTTCTTTTGTGCTCTTTCTTTCCTATAGTGCTTGAATTTATTAGCTAGTCGATCGGGTCTACTGGAAGACTTGCCCGTAATAAGCAGGCCAATCTCGTAGTATCCCTTCTGTTATGACAGACTCCTTTATGTGATCTTGAAGCACTTTGTAAGCTTTAGAGAAGGTTTTGTGATGCTGCATCAATAGTCAAGTTGTTTCTTCTTTTTTCTCTTCTCTTGTGTTTTGCATCTGTGTCTGTAGTGTCAACACCACGGTTTCAAACAACTGATAGGATTTTTCTAGTGGCTTGTCGGTGTCGACCTCCGTTGATCCTAGTATCACAGATTGCGCAAGGTTTCTGCATTTTATTAGGAACTTGACTTGTTCTCTTTTATTGTCTTCGATCTCCTTGTGTCTAGTCTGGCTCCTTGTTTTTGCTTCGATAGCCAGGGTTTCTAAGAGTTGTCCCGACTCTCCATCCTTCAGCCTTGTTGCATCGACTGCAGTGGTCGAACCAAGTTGGCTAATGTGGACCATTACCGCTTGGGATTGATGGTCCCTCTTCTTTTTGTCCCTCTTCCTCTTATGCTTTTTCTCTGCTTGCTACTGTACGTGTGCACCTGTAAGATTCATATTTTCCGGTGGTTGATTTTCTGGCAGTGGATTGTCTGGTTGCTGGCCTGCAATGGTTAGGGGGACTTCTGGTTGGGTATGCGGGATGAGTTTTGTAGTTGGGTGTGTATCTGGTGGATTTTGTGCAAAGGGCTCAGATACAAATGTTGTTGGTACTGATGGTTGCGGCAAAGGTGGTTCAGGTGTAGATGGTTCGGTTACAGGTTCTGAGTTGTGGGGTGGTGGTGATGGTGAATGGTCGGATGTGATTGGTGTGGTGGGGATGTGGTTGGATGTCGGGTTCTCAATTTGTGGGGGTGAACCCTCTGGGATGTCGGAGAATAAGTCATCGATTTCTCGATTGATTTCTTCCATGTTCTCTTCTTCCTCATTTCTGGCTGGTTCATTGGCTGGTGGAGGAGGTGCGATATTGGTTGGGGTGAAGGATGAGGTTCGACTTGCGACAACTTGAGCTGTCTTGTCAGGGTTCCTCACAAACGTTGATTGAAAAACTCCCACATAACTCGGCTTCTGGGTTATTTGGCCAGGTTATAAAGGAGCAAGTTGTCTTGATCCACCAGCTTCAAACAGCGGGCACTTGGTGGTGATCTTCTGTACAGAAGTAAGCAACTCAGGAAATTTTTCAATGTATGCCTGGAAGTCTCTGTCTCGGTCAAACCTCTCCTTCAAGGTTTCCGGCATAGCATTCTTGCATATGTCGACTGGGCTTATGGAAGGATGCTTTGGAATTTCTTCCTATGTGATTTGAGTCAGATACGGGGGTGGAGGTGTTCATACTAGGTCGACAACATTTTCAGTCGTCGAGGTGTGTGTACTTTTTTCCTTCTTTGTTTGCTACGATTTCTTCGATGATGTCGACCATGGTAGCTAACAGTTCCTCTTCATTGTCTGATTCAGAAAGGATTAGCTTGCGCTTCCCCTTTCCTTTTGTCTCAGTGGATTTCTTCCTTACTGCTGCTATCTCCTTTGCTATATTTTTTATTTTTTCTTTGGTTATTTTGTACTCAGGGTTGTCGGACTCAATATCTCCCAGTTCGTCCCCTTCCTCCTCTTGTTGTGCTGGGCTGACACTTTTCTCAGCTGGAATGGCTACCTGTTGTTCTGTCTGTGTCCCTTCCCTTTGGGTTGTTGGTGGTATGATTGTGATTTGCAGCTGGTTGGTATCCTCTACTGGGGTTTCCTCTGACACGAAGGTGTTGATGTGTAGTCAGAGTTCATAATATTCTTCTTTTTCTTGGTCGGTGAGTGGTTCTTCTATCTCTAAGGTTACTTCCTTGGCTTTTGTTGGTATAGACAGTTTTGTGCCAGACTGTCGAGCTAGCTCATGGAAGATCTTTTCGACTATTGGATAGTAGTCGAGAGTCTTTGCTTTTGCCTTGGCACCCTGCATATACCACACCGCAGTATGGTCAAGTTCCAGCTGTATGTGCGTGGTTTTGGGAATACTTCATCGGATGTCCTGGGGCACCCTCCATCTAGTTGTCTGAAGTTTGAGCTGTTGGAACTAGTTTTCCAATAGTACCTTTTCATTTTCCAGTTCCTTCAGTGTTCTAGTCTAGGAAAATGGTTTGAATCTCCACATATGGAATTTTGTGGGTTCTTGGAATTGCTTGTCCCCAACTAGGCACAAGTAGTACATTACTATCCATATTATAAGGGACGTGAACCTTATAATCCCTCCCGAATCCTGGCATTTCTCATGGATGCCTTTGAGCATGTCGGCGACATACTCAACCCATCTATAGACTTTTCCCGTGTCGGCAATGGTATCCACTGCCTCTAGCATGTCCAATTTTAGGTCACATCCTCGACTTGTGGGTGTAAGCCCTATTTCTATGATATTAGCCATAATTTGTGGCATTCGGGATTGTATTTGGCTAATCATTATCCCTTTGGAGTTCTTTCCCGATGGTGTTCCAGTTAGTTGCTCGACTAGCCCTTCTTTTATGCCGACTGGTACCGGGTCTCCTTGGTTGGAGAGACCAGTCAGTTTGTATATCACTTCACCAGACATCTCAACTAGCCTGTCGAAGTAGAATCTTCCATCATGGTATCGACTTATAATGAATTTGACTGCCGTTTCTTTTGTACCTCCAAAACTTGCCATGATCGATGTGTTCATGTAGTTCATGATAGAACTGCGGTTTACCTTCTCTGTAGCTTGGATTGGTTTCTTGTCGACATAGGCCCATTCCTTGATCTCGACCCATGTCTTTGTCCATGAGGTCTCTTGAACCTTGGCATTCTTTATGTTTCTTAACCTTCTCAGTAGTGGGGTTTTAGCAGTTTGCAGTTCCTTAGTCTTTGCTACGGCTCTGATTTGTTTTGGTGCCATCTTGTCGGTTTTCTGTTCAAATTTACTTAGGGATTCTTGGTTCTCAGTTTTTTGTTTGCTAAATTGCTCTCTCTGTTCAAAATACTGTAAATGATCCTTTTTCTGGTCTGGTATTTATAGGTGGGTCGTTTGACGTTTCTGTTGATGGGTGTATTAATGGTGAAAGTGATGGTCCAACACGGTCACTTGAGTTTGTGTTAATGGTGATTTGATTTTGGCGCTCGTAGTCATGAAGGCGTGATGTGACCTTCTGGGTCATTGGTCGATGTCGATCATGTGAATGGTTGATGGTGATATGTCGATAGGTGTGATGTCAACTGTCGAAGTGTTTATTTCTTGTCATCTTGGTTTTTGGTTTTTGGTTCTGTTTTTTTTTTTATTTTAGATTTTTTTTCAGATTTTTATAGTTTTTGTCTAACCGTTATGGTTGTTATATGCTTTTTTTTTTCTAAACTTGTTTTAATTTTTGTATTGCTTTAGTCGGGCACCATTGACAAGTTTCTGAAATACTATGCCTTGCGACGTCCTTATTCACACTGATCCGTTGGCATGAATCTCTTCGACAACATATGGTCCCATCCATTTTGTATGTATCTTTTTGGGTTTTCCTTTTACTCGACTGTTGTATAGTAGGGCAAGGTCCCCTACCGACAGGTTTTTTTTTTATATTTCGATCATGCCATGCCTTTTGCTGTTGTTTTTGAATTTCTTGATGTTGTAAAGTGACCAGTCGGTGTTCTTCAAGCTTGCTTAATTGCATCAGTCAGTCCTTCCTTCCCTATTCGACATCGACATGTAAAATTTCTGCTATAATAGGTGTTTTTTGTCAAAAATGTAGTGGAACAACTGCTTCTTGTCCATAGACTTGTCAGAACGGTGTTTGGTCTGTCGAATGTTTGTATGTTGTTCTGTAAGCCCATAGTTCTGCAGGTGTCTTCTCGTCCCAGTCGTCTTTGTCGGTGTTACAAATTTTTGTTAGGCCTTTTGTTAATGTTTTGTTGAATGCCCCAATTGCTCCATTTGACTGAGGGTGATAAGCTGTACTACGTCGATGGTCAATTTGGAACTAATCTGTTAGTTTTTTAATGGTTTTATTAATAAAGTGTGACCCTTGTTCACTGATTAGGGTTATTGGACATCCAAAACTGGTAATTATATTTTCATAGATAAATTTAGCAGCTATCTCACTAGAACATGTGTCGACTAGTTATGCTTCTTCCCACTTGGTTACATACTCTACTGCAGTTATTATGTACCTTGCACCTGTTCTTTTTGTTGGTATGGGGGATGGTCCTATGAAGTTGATGGCCCAAATTTCAAATGTCAAACTTGGGTTTATTGATATTAAGGGCATTTCTGTACTAGGCAGAGGTCGACCTAGTCATTGACATCTATCACATTGGTTCACAAACGTTTTACAGTCTTTGTGAAGTGTCGACCACCATAACCTTGACTGTTGGATTTCCTTGGTGGTTGTGTCTGCTTGAAAATGTCCTCTCGTCGATCCATAATGTGCTTCATACATAATATTATTTCTTTCATGTTCTAGTACACATCTTCTGAGGATGTTGTCCAGGCCCATTTTATATAAGAATCCATTTATGAGGCTATATGGTGCAGCTTTCATGGCTAAGATTGGTTTCTTCTTCGTACTCATGTCTTCTGGTGCTTGTCCATCTTCTAAGAACTGAGCTATTTCCTCTAATGATGCTGGAACTGCTTCTATTTGAAATAAATGTGCATCCGGTAGGTTGTTTTCGACTCCTGTCGGTTCCTCTCCTGTGTCGATTCGTGATAAGTGGTTAGGTCCGGCATTTCACTTTCCTGGTCTAACAACGACTTCTAATTCAAATTATTGGAATAGAAGTAGCCATTGACAATGGTGTAAGGGATTATTTACGAGGTATTTTAGTGCTTGGTGGTCGGTATAAAAGATAAATGGATTGGCTAGTAGATAATGTCGATACTTTTGTAGTGTGAAGACCATTCCTAATGCTTCTCTCTCCGTTGTCGAGTAGTTTCTTTCTGCTTTATTTAATTTTCTGTTGCTGTAAACTATAGGGTAGTCCATTCCATCGTCCCCTGGTTGAGTTAGGATTGCTCCTATTGCTAGGCTTGATGTGTCGATGTGTACATGGAATTTGGTCGGCCAGTTTGGAAATCTTAGAATGGGTGCTTCGACGATCTTCCTTTTTAGTGTTTCAAATGATATGTTGCATTCCTTTGTCCAATCGAACTCCTGATCTTCTCTTAGCAGTTCTTCCATTGGATAGGTCATATCTGAATAGTATCTTATGAATTTCCTGTAATATCTTGTATGACCAAGTAGTACCCTGACTTGTTTTGGGTTCACCAGTTGTTTTAAGTCGAGGATAATTTTTATTTTTTCAAAGTCGACCTTAATGGCTTCTTTGCAGACAATGTGTCCTAATAGTATCCCTATAGGGGTCAGAAATATGCACTTCTTGATGTTCAGAGCTAGCTATATTTTTCGGCATCGTTCCAGCATGAGCCTTAGCCATTTGCAGTGATCTTTTAACATAGAGTATATTGTCCAATCATTGAAATGTACTTCCATTGTTTTGTAAATATATTCTTGAAATGTTTTGACCACAATTCTTGAAAATACTGCAGGTGCATTTTTTAATCCAAAAGGCATAGACCTGTAAGCAAATGATCCAAATTCACATACAAATGTTGTCTTTTTCTGATCTTCTTTGGCTATTGGTACTTGGTTATAACCTGAGAATCCATCTGTGAACGAGTAGCATTCATGTCCTGCGACCTCATTTAAGACTTCAT
This sequence comes from Pseudotsuga menziesii, assembly GCA_001517045.1. Taxonomy (NCBI): domain Eukaryota; kingdom Viridiplantae; phylum Streptophyta; class Pinopsida; order Pinales; family Pinaceae; genus Pseudotsuga; species Pseudotsuga menziesii. The sequence continues at coordinate 594,869 of LPNX010981644.1, forward strand.
CTGCATAAGGAGTTGGAAATGGGTCTGTTACTATAACTTTATTGAGGTCTCAGAAGCCAACATAGATCCTTAGCTTGGTTGGATCATGTTTCTTTGGTTGAAAAACCATTGGACTTGCCCATTCTGATTGGTCAATAGGGTATATAATTCCTGCTGCAAGCATATTATCATTCTCTTTCTTGACTATCTCTTTGTACTTATGAGCCAATTTATATGGTCTTTTCTTTACAAGTCGGACATCATATTTGATGTCGATCTTCATTTCACCCATTTCATGGACTAGTCCTTTGAGATCTTTGTGGTATCTGGCGAAGACATCCTATTTTAGTAAGTTTACTATTTATGTTGTTTGTTCTTCATTCCAATAGTCTCCAATTTTTTCCATTTTTGGTCGATCATCATTTGAGATGTCGAATTCTTTAGTTTTGATTTTAGCATCTAACCATTATGGTGCTTTGGATTCATTGATTGGTTGGCTCCCTTCTTTAAACTATGAGAATGTGGCAGGAAAGTCTGATGTAGTCATCCGATCGGTGTCTTTGACTATCTCGACTTTGAGCACTGTGCGAATTGGTTTTGTTGTTTCTGAATGGTATGATTTCCATCGAAAGATTTTCCCTTTTGGATTTTCATTTTCCATTTATAGCCTTGTCGATTATGGTGTTGTCTTTGTTTGTATGTTATTGCAGTTTATTGTCAGTTGGTCATATTTTAGGGTTTTGTTCTTGGTCGTTTCTATGAATGCCTTGATTTGTTTTGTAGTTTTGACCAAGTTTTCATCTTGTGGTATAAAGCTGAAATCTTTGAGAAAAATATCTCTTAGTTCATGCCATAGGAATGTTTCACCCCGAGCTTCTTCCATTTTGTACCATTTGTTTGGTAAGTCGGATAGAGTGTATGGAAACAAGTGTGGCCATGTACGTTCATCCTTAGATCCAAGTCTTTTCCATTCTTTTTCACATGTTCTTATGTGGCCTTCTGGATCCTGCCCTTGGATGAACATAGGTATTTGGGCTTGATTGGTTAAATTTTTTCCTCCAAATCTTTCTATGAAGTAGGTTGAAGCTGTTGTCCATGTCTGCAATCTTGATTGATGGGTATCCCACCATCTAGCAGCTAATGATGTGAAGGTTTCCATTAAGCTTTGTAGTCGTCCATGTTCACCAATGTTTCTAGATACTTGTTCTATATGCATGACTGGTGATTCTCTTTATTTGTACCTTGGGATTTGTGTGATATTTACATTTGCTGGTTTTAGGGTAGGATATTCTCTAGTTTTATTTTCAAATATTTTTGGGATGATGGACACCAAGAAGCACTGTTGGACTGGTTTCTTCTGCACTTTTTGAATGGTCCATTAACCTCTTGCTTGTGTTTCATAGTTCTCGACTTCCCAATCATATAATTCTGCGTCTGAATTGTATCCTACTGAATCATGATTTCCTAAGTGAAGGTCACCATAGATATTAGGTTCTGTGTAGTCTTCATTGTTTTGTATCTGATATAGTTGTCGGATGTCGAATTATTCATCTATAGGTTCTATCCAAGGTTCTCCTTGGGATGGATGGATAGGTACTATGAATTTTTGTCCATTACCTTTTAGTTTTATTCTTTCCTTGTCTAAGGATATCGATGCTTTCATTTTTCTTCCCCAAGGTCAACCTACTAATGCTGGGAAGGAACTGGATCCTTCCTTAGGGTCAATAATTTCAAAGTAGACTTTGGTGGATATTCCTTTTATGGTCGTGTCGACATCTCTCCAAACTCCAATAGGTTCAATTAGACCTTGGTCGGCTAATTTCATGTATATTCTTGACTCGTATAGTCGAGTTCTACCCAATCGTTCTCAACTGTCTCGAGTCATAATGTTTACTTGTGACCCGAAGTCAAGCACAACTTGTCAGACATGGAATCCTTCAATTTCTAGGTCGGCAAGTCGGTTGACATCACTTTTGTCCTTCTGGTTTAGACTACATATATTTTTTGTTTGTTTTTTTGCATTGTTGTTGTGTTTTATTTTATACAAAAGGTCAATGAATTAAGACACCATTTTATTAGTTTGTACTAAACGTATTAATTCTTTAACTGTGCTTTGTCGATTATCATTAGCTTCTTCTTGTCGAGAAAATTCTTTAAATATATTCGATGCGTCTTTATACAGTTGTTTTTATTTAGCTGGGTTAGGATAATCATTATTTTATTTTATTTTGCTTATTCGTGGATTATCATTCCCAATTTTTTTCCCTTGTCGGGTTACAATATGCAGATTCTTTGTATTGATTATATCATGTTTTTGCATGCACGACAAGACATTAACATTTTTCTTTTTATTTATTTTTTCAAGCATAGTAGGGCAATCCTCTAATGAGTGATCCCCTACTCCACAGCTAGTACAAAATTTTAAGTCAGTTTTGTCCTTGTATGGACAGTCTGCATATTGGTGACCTTCTTTGTAGCATGTGAAACATTGGATGGGCCAACTTGGCCAGCTGTCATGATTCCCAAAGAATCAACCTTGACCTCCATATCCTCTACGTCAGTTGTCGAATTGGCACTCATATCGATGACCTTCGTACCTTTGATTATTCTGATCGGTTTGCACATGATTTCGCTGATCATTGTTCTGTGCGACTGCGTTTGCCTGGTAGACTGCCTGTTAGTTTTGTCGATTTTTTAAGTTTAGGTGGCAGTCGGCTGTAGCATGAATTTTCACTTCACAGATAGCACACCAAGATGCTTTACCATTTTTCATGTTAAATGAGCAATATTTTGTTTTGTGTTCTCCATGTTCTTGGTAGATGTCGCAAAAACACTTTGTTTGCACAAATCGAACATCCTGTCGATAGTTATCTTTTGAATGTCCGGTCATTGATCATTTCATGCACCAGACGTCCTCACTCTTACGGTTTAGCTCTTTTAATTATTTATGCATAATATCGAGTTGTTCTTCTAGTCTAGTATCCGTGGGATATGCTGGGAAGTCTTCATCCATCTCTACTTGTAGGGCTTTAGTAAGTGCATCTTCATATGTTTTGAACATCTCCAGGCTTATGTTCTGTTGAATTTTCTGTGATAGACCTGCAACGAACCACTAGATTAATAGTTGCTCATCAATTACATAATCCAATTGGCTGAGGAGTTCTTTCCATTGTTTGTCGTAGTCGCGGATAGATTCTGCTGGCTTTTGTGATGTTGTTTTCAATTTCTTAGCTGCCAGATGTTTTGCATCTGGAGTTTTAAAGAATGACAAAAATTGTGCTTTGATTTCTTCTTTAGTTGCTTGAGGGGTTCTTTCAGAAAATTTCATATACCATGTTAGTGCTATTTTCCTCAAGGCACCAGCGAACTGCGGCATCTGTCTATCTTCATCTGTGACCTCGTTTGCCTCCCATGTCAACTCATAGATGAACCAATGTTGTCTAGGATCTCCATCGCCCTCATATAGATGGATATGTGCTGACCCGTGACCCATGTCGGATTCGTTGTCACAGTCTTATTTAGGAGGTGGCAGCGGTGGGGGTGGTGGTGGGGGTAGTGGGATGTTTTGCTTATTTATTTGTGCAGAACTGTTGTCGACGGAACTCTTGTTCCCATCAGTTGTTTTGTTTGTTGTTTCTTCTCCAACAAGTAGTCGGTCGGGGTTGACTTCTCCTATCGATGTCCAACTGCAATTATTTGTCTGCAGGTTCGACTTTTCTATATTCTCCAAAGCTGTATTTGGCATGGGGGGTGCTCCTTCATGTGTTGGGTAAAGTAAGTGGATACTTCAGTTGGAAGGGTATGCTTGAAGTGTGACCCATTTTCTTTCCTCTGGTTGACAGATGACTAAATGATTATCATCATTTACTTCATTGTCTAGTTGGCTCCATCTACCAAACTCACCAGCTCTTAGTCTTAAATATTCTTCGACAATGGCTTGCATTCTGGTACCCGAATTCATTGGAGATAGAGGTCTTACCTCTTGGGGAACTTCTATTTGGAGAGCTTCTCACTGCTCGATCCACAAAACTTCTTCCATGGGTGATGCCTCTTCCTCCATGCCTTCTTCCTGTCAGTCATTACTCGACTCTGGAGGATTTCTTTCTTGGTTTGTCACCCTAGTACTCATTCCTCTTTGCAGTGCTATAGCTCTTTCTCTTCTTTCTTCCCTTCTTTTCAACCTCTTCTCTCTCTCTATTTTCTGTAAATCCGCCGTACCTTTATGTGTCACTGTCCGTTCAATTTCCTTCTTAGGTTGAATTTTCATCGCTGGTGGTGGTATCTCTTGTTAGTTGACTAGAATCCTATTTACTTTACCCCGACATATGACTAGCTACCCCCCCATGGCCTACCCGATGCTTTAGAAAGCTTGGATAGTTCTGTTTACTTGATTAGGAAATATTCCCACTCCCTTTCGGTAATGAATTTTTCCCACTTCTTTTGTTTCTCCGCCCAATTAGAATTTTGTGGCGGTTCATGTAGTGATGGACGAGGTTTGACGATATGACCCACTCCTTTTTCTATCAGGAATTTGAACAGCAAGGTTGGTAAGGAGCACATGAAATACTCGGTAAGGTCTGTATAGAATTTCTTTTGGATGGTTTCTACCGAAGTTCTTTCTTCTATAGCTTGCTTCTTGCAGAATTCATCAGTGATCTTTTCAAACCACTCCGACAGGTTTGTTCTTCCCCTCAAATCAGTTGCTCTAGCAACTGTTGGTCTTTAGTCGCTTTCGGCTTTTTCATCCAGAAGTTTCTTCAAATGCTAGGGTACTGATTCTACAAAATTCTTGTGGGTTTTGGTAAAGAATCTTTCCTTCACTTGAGCAGTCATTAATCTGTTTCTCCGCGCGTAATTCTGCAAGTAATTTGCTATCTTACGCTCCCACTAGTCCTTAATCTCCTGTTCTGATATCATTTGTTTGTATTCATCTCAGATATGTACTACTAGCAACGGAACCAATGTTGTAATCTCATAGATCACAGAGTGTTACCAATAATACACATTTAAAAGCATATAGACATATCAGAGACAAGAGACAAGAACACATATGAGGAATAACAAATTATATTATAGTGAAAGGGTCCATACAAAACATAGAACTGAACCGAGTTCTCATCTGGCTCAACAGCCTAATATATATGATTTACAAATAGTTACAAATAACTACCTGTCAGTTTGGTTAACTGACACGACCTTATGTGGCAAACCTAATCTCTAATTAGTCGGCTGATCGAATTAGTCAGCTTACCGTCTAGCTCCTCCAACAAGCCTCAAGTTCTAAGAAGAACAAGAACAAAAAATTTGAGAAATATCAATGCTCCTACTGCATGAGAGGATTTCATCCAGAAAGTCATTGTATGAAGAAGACCATTTATAAAATGGAAAAACTCCTTGAGTAGAACACTATTTCCCTCCCTAAAGGCACAAGGAAGACTGACTCTAGAGAAAAGTTTGAAGATCATGATGAGATATTCCATGCACTGAAGTCTAGCTGTTCAAAAACACTTCCCTTCCTCATTGATTAAGGAGGCTCCAATCATATAGTTGCATCTAGAGGATCATTCTCTTCATTACAAACTACTGATGGTCCAAGTATTCACATGGGTGATGATACCCAAAGTCAAGCTGAAGCAAAGGGTTCTATCAAGTTAAAACATGGAGTGTTAAAAAATGTGCTCTATGTTCCACCTTTAGATGCAAATTTCTTATTTGTATACTAGATGACACATACTGGCTCACCAAAGCGAGTATTATTTGGTCTTGAATTAGTGGATATCACAGATACATCAACTAGGAATATTATAGTGAAGGGTGTTGCAAACCATGCCTCCAAGGCATATGAAATCTCACACTTTTTTCCATACTCAGATCTAGTACAATCTCAACATCCATTCAAAAGGGGAGGTAAAAATATGCTATCTACACCTCTTTTTAACGATGTATTTTCTAATGTTTCAGATTCAGAATATGAACAACAAGATTAGCATGATATTGATATTGAGATTAAGCCTCAAGATGATCTAGATCCAGATCCTCCTATTCCAAATCAGAAGCCTAAATGGGCCCAAAGGATCATTAAAGTAGCTATGAATGTTGTTGGGGATCCATATGACATAATAAGAATGAGGTCCCAATATCAGAATGAACATGTTGTGCTCTCTCATTTAGTTTCACTTCCTTAAGTGAGGTGCAACAATATTCCTGAGATATGCTACTTGATGGTGAGGACTAATCCACAATTCGGCCCACTAAAGAAAAAATTGGATCAAGTCATTATTCCTCTAGGAAGAAGAGACAAAGGAGATATTCCTTCTCCTATCTATCATCAGATTGGAAGAAGATTGAAAAGTTCACATGCACAGTCCCAGGATGTTGGTGCACAGAAGAACCAAGATTCTGCATTACTACTCCACAGAGTTGCAGATTGCAATAATTTTTTTCACAAGTTTTTTCTCAAAGAGAAAAAAATTCTCTTAAGTATGGAAGCTTATTTCCTGATTACCTGCTTATTTTGATGGGGGGTGGGGGGGTGGGGGGTCCCATGATTTTTTCCCCATTTTCTTTTTTTATTAAGCATTATTTTATTTCATTTAGATTGTATGGGTGACTTTTTTCCTAGTTTCTAGGGCCCAAGTTATCCAAAGTTAGGATTAAGGGGGGGTGTTAGGATTAATTAATACTCCCTTTACCCACATATGTCTATTTAATACATTCAGACTAGCTTAGGAGGTCATCATCATCCACCAGCACATGGGGAACACACCTAAGGATCATCTTCCACTTACTGCACCTGATTGCATAACTTTAGGATCCCTAGGGATCAATCCCTACATTATAGGATACTACTCTTAGTGCCACCATCAATTAGCTTCAGTTGGTTGTGGTAGGTAATTAGTGATGCTTAGTTATGCTTCGGTTACTATCAGTTATATCACAACCAGGTATCATAGCGCTAGTTTTGCATGCATGTAAGGAGTGTGGCACCTTTTGTCCACCTACCTCATCAGTTAACTGATTGTAGACTGATTTAGTTATCTGGAGTTTACTAGTGAGCTACAACTGTGATTATTTCCAATCTGAGTTAGCAAACCAGTCAGTTTGAGTTGGTGAATTTGGATCATATCTACACTATTCAAATTCTATTTAGTGTAATACCATTGTATTACTGATTAATTAATGAAGATTAATGTTATGTTAATCTAAAGAATACATATATGATTTGTGTGAAATTTATACCATGAATCTGTTGTTCAGTTTACATTGAATTGATAATTCCACTGCATACTTCTTTTTAGATTGCTCTAATTTTCACTTGTAGATGTAGATCTGTGGTTCATGAAATTTAACAAAATCATTATTCCTACTCGTTATGTATTTTTTTTATAACATATATCACATTATATCATCCACATATATTATTATTAGGCCTTTGGACTCTTCATGAATAGCTACTACAAGAGCATCAATTTTGTTGGGTAGGCTCCAAATAATATTTTCTAAAATCTTTTAAATAGTTATGTTTCTCCATGTTATTTAAATTGATTATATATATTCATACCAAGACTTAGAATCCTTCATATGTAAGTTCTCAAAACTTCTCCGAAGAGTCAATAATTTAGCTACATTAACCTTGGTTGTTCCCCCATAAGTTGTTTCTAAAATGTCCCAAACTCTCTTAGACATAATTTCTACTACAACACTATGGACAATAGACACATTTATGGCTTGTTGAGTTAAAAATAGGGCTTTTGCATCTTTTTTCCTATTACCTTTAAGTTGGTCTTTATCGTCTTCCACAAGTCCTAATAAGTTTCTAGATCTTTGGTTTTTGAAAACCCATTGTCTTTAAGATCCTGACATCTTGTGAATAGAATAAATTCTTCATTTTAATATACCAAAAATCATAATTCTTACTCATGAATGTGGGGATTTGAGGTTGATTTATATTATTTCTCATCACCGTGCTTGACAAAACACTTCTATCACATCTCTATTTTCATATATATGTTTCTCAATATGTTCTCCCCATTTTTTCAAACCTACAGAGATTGACCCCCTTACTATGTTAGATATGTATGTTTTATAGGATTCAACATGACTTTCATCTCCCTCTCTATCAATCACCTGAACATTGTCAAGGCCACAAGATATCTCCCTCTTTTTATGCATTTTCTACCTTTCATGCCCACCCCAAACTATTGCATTTAACAAAAAACTCTTGGGTGAGTTACTCTTAGGGAACCCAATTTTATAGTGAAGTTACATGAAGATAAGAATATTGAAGTGTTTGAGATGAATTTAATTATGACCATCTTCCTGGAATGTTGTATGAAAAACATAATATTAAACCTCGTGACTGACAAATTTATATGGTCTCTGAAGACAACCCCTTCAATATCTTTGGGAATATGCTTCACACTTCTCCAAGGTATATACTAGAGTACTTTCCCTCACACCTATTCTCTAATAAAAGAAATATGTAGGAGGGTAGAGGCAAACAACAATGCTACAACATTCACCCAAACAAAGACCATGTTCTTGATGCTCAAACATTCACAAAATACTTTGTGTTTTGATTCATTCATCCAAAAAAAAAAGTACAAAATTCCTCACTACCTCAAAATATTAACCCAAAATAATATTCCTTATTATCACATTAAATGAAATCACATATACAAATCAATTACACAACTGCCTTTTCATTAGTAGCATATTAATTAATACACAACAACTAAACAAGTATTAATTACAACAGATGGAAATGGGAGAAACAAATGTAAGTTTTAAACCTGTGGAGAGAAGCAATGCATATCGATTCTTTAAGAAAAAGTGAGTTTACACCATGGCATACACACAATACATTGAGTTTTACCATGGAAACCCTTAGAGGGAAAAACCAACAAAACATAGATCCACACCTCTATCTTTCTCATTTTGTTTTTAACCATTCATAATACAATATGTAGGTATTTCGGAGCATCCAAATCCCTAATAGTTTAACCTAGATTAGATATAGACCCCAATCCCTTAATTGGGATTAAATTACATATTTTAAGGGAAAAATCAATAATATCCCAAATGTAACAAACATAAATAAGATAATAAGTTACATAATTAAATAATTAATAGTTAGGTTAATTAAGTCATTATGAAAGGAGGCGTCTCCTCATCATGAATGTCCAAGCCATATTTAAGGCCAAGACATCTTTGTAATAATCATCATCTAATATATTATAATATTTATCATTCAAAATGATATCCAGATTCGACTACTAACGGACCAACCGGATTCGGTTGCTCCATTTGGTATCAGAGTGGATTCGCTCCTGCATTCTGAGCTGGCTCATCAACTCATCGGGTGAGATCCGATTTGGCTCCTCCCACCTGAGCTCAATTTTGGCTCTTCAATTCTTGACTCTTCCGTTGCTCCATTTCACCCATACCTCTTGGCTACATATCCTCGATGCTCATCCATCCACTCTCCATCCCCCGCGTGCTCCACGTCCTCACCCTGCCACTTCCCTCTATGCTCCCTTCACCCCCCAGCTTCATTGCTCACCCTTCATCTCACCTCCCTTATGCTGCTTCCTCCTCGGCCTGCTCTACATTATTTTCCCCAATTACTTCGCTCATGCTCGCGCCCTCATGCCCTTGGGGATTTCTAATCATGTTCTAAAGCATGATTGATGACAAGATTTTCAAATTTTGTTTTACTGTCCATGTTTAAGGGAGGATTTTTCCACTGGGTTTTTGCGTCTTTCCTTGGTTAAATGGACATGCAGTATGTAAAGGGTGACTAATCCTTGTTTCTAGGCCCTATAGTTTTCTGATATTTACTCATAAATTCATCCTTAAGGGGGGGTGTTAGAATAATCAACCCATAGTTACCTACCTTAGACATTAATTAATTCATTTTTGTCTTATTTACCTAGTCTCCTATATTCCACTCTATGCCAGTTTCCTTCTACATGTCATAGAAGTCAACACTTGCTAAAACTGAGTCATGGAGCTCTTGGGAAACCTCTTAGAAACCATATTTAGCATGTCTGCTTTATTCCAGATCCTCCAAAGCGCATATTTGATTTTTCTGCAAAGCTGCCTGTTTTATTGAGAATTAAGGCAAAAGGGAAAGCAAGGCTAGGTGTAGTTGACTTGTTTTTTTCCCACATCATCCTCCATCCTTTTCTCCTAATAAAAGCATGTATGAGTTGTCTTTCCATCCCTTATGGGCTTTCCTACTTGACTTTGCCAATTTGTGAGCCTCTAAGTGGATTTGGAAACTGCTTTATGCACCTATGGGGGATTTGACTAGATTTAGTAAGCCTACTTTTTGACTATTTCGAATGGCATCCTTATGCATTCAAATCTCTCATGTAATTATATATTGCGGTAGCCTATGACTTCACAAGGTTTTCTATTGTACACTTATTCAATACAGATTAGTGTTATGCTCCAATTTCAGTCTCCTTTCATGGTAGTTTTGCATGTTTGATTAGAAATTTTGTGAGTGTAATTGTTCTATCACTTGGGTTCAATTTCCACACCAATAATATCAAACAACATACATCAACAACATAAATCATATCGAGTAGTTACCATTTATCATAACATTACATAGAATCATTAGCACATGAGGATATATATATATATATATATATATATATAATAATAATAATAACAATAATAACAATAATAATACATTACATTACTAATTATTTGCACGTAACACACTACTTATCAATCAAAGTAAATACATAGTCACCTAAAACAACCAAACATCCTACCACCAAAATCTTCTAATACTATACAATAAAACAATTACTAGCTATACAACACACTATCATACACTCATACTATATACCATACTTACTACTACTATGTATTATATACATACACTTGTTTTTGTTTACATATATATTATAATTCTTCAATCATATATCATATTATTATTAATCATATACACAACGTATTAGTCATATAACCCGTATATTCCATATTTAATATACTCATAGAATTATTATGTTATACCATAATATAAATACAATTATAGTAATAATTGCATAACACAATACTATCATATTAGATACGTATTATAACATATATATACTAACATAACACTCTTGATCACACTATACTTCCTGCTATTTCCAAACTTTGAAATACTTCCAAGCACTTTCAAACTTTGAAACACCTCCAAATTTTATACTTACGTCATTACATACATTTACCTCTATACATATAGTATATTCACAATATTACATACATGTAATACTAATAACAATTACATATAATAAAATACATATTATAGTATATACAAACGTTCAAGCATTCTCATATATAATAATGCATATATTCTTATATATAATTTCAACAACTAGACATATCACCCATATCACATTAAACATATTTATGTCCATGTCATATATATAATATTATCTTGCACTACAATAATACTTATACACAAAATGAAATAAATAATATTAAGAGAAGACAAGTGGCTCATTTCCTCCAAAAATAGACTAGGAGTTACATCAACATAAGTAAAATAATTAAAATAATGAACTATTAGAGACAAGTGGATCATTATCCTCCAAAATAGATAAGGAGTTACATATCCATAACCAAAATAAAAATAAAACAGAATATGAACCATTAGGGGAGAAGTGGCTCATTCCTAAAAATAGCCAAGAAGTTACTCATCCATGTAACCACCACCATCCAAGTGACATAAATAAGACTATAAAAGCATACCATCCATAGAGAATGAAAAATAAATATAGGGTATAAATGTCACTTAATAAATCATATTAATATCTAATAATAATAGAACTATATCATCTTAATAACTTAACATTAAACTAATACTAAGACATATACTATTATAATCACAATTATTTACTTATCAATTCATAATTATAATATACCAGTAAATAAGTCATACTACAAGAAGCATTTTGATATTAACACTTGAATGAGCAATACGAGGAAAATGCACAAGCATCAACCAATCAAGTCAAAGTCAATTATTAGATATGCACCACATAGTAATTACCAATCAATCTATTGAACAACCAACATTCAATATTAATTCAATCTAAGGAATACATAGAACTAATATCTAAAGTGAGGTTTCTTAATCTATATTAACATAAGGGAGGTTAAATTAATCTTACTAAGCACATTTGTAAACTCCAAATGCACATATACATAATATAATAACTCTATAGAAGGCCCAACAATCGCAGTGTTGGAACATAAGCTCTGATACCACTTGTAATGTCCCCTGGGGATATCAATGGGTCTAAGGGACATATCATTAGCTCTCTAACGCTAATTAGATAATTTTAGCACAATGGATTAGTTAAAAAAATATTAAAATTCTTTTTTCAATATTTGTTTCATGACAAAGTCCTTTTAATTACAAATAAATTAAAATAAATTCAATAACTAGTTGTTCAATACTGACAACTAGTCTTGCACAAATTGGACACACAACCATGCCAATGAACCAAAAAGTGAACCTAAAGCCATTATACAATTTTTTAAGCATGCATGTATAGAAAAATAAAGCACTTTTGCATATATGATCCGAGTACATAAACGAAGGATATTTCAAGTTCAATCAATACAACTAGTTAATAAACACTGTCAGGAATTCAATCAAACCAATCATACCGAGTTTCGAGGCACACAGAGGTGAAGGTGAAGATTTGGAAAATATCATTCTACAGCACAAGTAAAGCACCAATAACATAGCATATGGCTGTACATTCATCTTTTACCAAAAACAGAGATTCGAATCCAAAAACTATTTTCCAATTTCATTGCAATGTACATAGTTTTCAATTGAACTTTCCAAATTCCAAATAAAGAGAGATATATGAATATTGTATCTCCTGGAAATAATATCAAGGATCATTTACAGTCATATGGCTGTAGCCTTCCACCCATATACATTCCATTAAACAATCCACAAAATAAGTTAATTCTACTCATCTGAATTGACTAGTAATTCTAGGAATCACTAGAATATTTAAATCCACATTTCGTAGAATAATTCAAATGCAGTTCCAAATATAAATTACATATTTTATCAGTAATAACAGAGTTATATCTCATTCTAACATTTTGTCAAACAATTCATATGCAAAGTCACAAATCTACTCAAAACAATTCCATTGAAGGAGCCTAGAAATTGGAAATTGATCTAGAATTTCGGTAGACATTTACCCAACACTACCAAGAAGATCCTCCTCACATTTTCACACAAATTTCAATATTATTTATCAAAAATAAACATAAAATTAACACTCAGGCATTTTGACAAACACTTCATGTGCAAAAGTCGCAAATCTACTCAAACAATTCCATTGAAGGAGCTAGAAATTGGAAATTGATCTAGAATTTCAGTAGACACTTACCCAAAAATACCAAGAATATCATCCTCACATTTTCAAACAGATTTCAATATTATTTATCAAACACAAACATAAAATTAACACTCAGGAATTTTTACAAACACTTAATGTGCGAATATCCAAACTATGCCAAATAGTTTGATCGAAGAACTAGTTTTCGAATAAAAGGTAGAAGCATCAAAGAGAAGCGTATTAAACCATTTCAAGGATACTATACCATAAAAATACACAATATATAAGGAACATGGGAATAAATATCAGTTCTGTAGCAGAGGTAACAAATAATTATTTTATCAAACAATATGTGCACAAAATCCCATAAACTAATTTCCAATTCCTTCATAAAATTTACTTGCATAAATAGATTGAATTATATGAGAAATTTCTTCCATAAATAACTCATAAGTTTCATCAAATAGTTCATGTGCATCCATAAATAAATCAGATCATATCCAAGTAAATTAAATAAACATGAGATAAATCACTTATCTTATCAATGTGCAACTGGCATCATCTGGACCACATTCCACCTAGCCTTTTGCACTGCCAAGCCAGATCTCAGTTTGACAGGCCACCCCCAAGCTCACTTTGATAGGCCACCCCCAAGATGAGGCCACAAATCCACAATAGAGGTGCACTGAAGAATAACTCAAGTATCATCTTGAGAATCTCAAACTCTATTCCTCACCACATACTTCCTCTTCCACCCCACTACCGGGTGCAATGGTAATCCATACCCCATAGGTCATTGAGATATCGCCATTCACCATAAGGATTTATGTGCAGGTCAAGGACAAATCCAGGTGGTGGAAACAAAGGAACATCACAGGTATGAACAACCATAATCAACAAACATCTAAAATAACCATGAGAAACAACCCCCTAACCAAGGATATCAAACATGTATTTATAGACCAAAGAAGGTAATTCTAACTCAATGGGTCAAAATCAAACCATGGTAAGCCAACTTGAGTCAATTCAAGGGGGGTAATTCAACCACAAGAGGTTAACTCTGATCCAACCCATGCAATTCAAATTCTGAGGAGAATGACTCCAAGCCACTCCACCCAACTCAAAATTAGTGAGGTGAGGTGTCACATAAGCCAAGGCATCTTCCCAAAATAGAAAAGGGGGGTCACACAAGGATTTACACAATAATTACACAAGGATTTACACAAGTATTTACACAAGTATTTATACAAGTAGTTACAAAACCACCAAAGGGGCTCAATCAACAAGTGGCACCCACCCAAACACTAAGGAGTCCCACTAAATCTTGAATTAGGCTCAATAATATTAACATAGGATAAATAAATCAAACGTTGGGTCATTTGTACAATGTTTGGGTGATCATCAACTAATAAAGCCACTAAGGCATAAATATGGACCAAGATCAATCAAACAAGTTCTAAAGCGCTGGGAATGTCCCCATTCCCCCTCACATTGTGGATCTAGGCCTCCCATACTCGTTTAGTGGTATTCGAAGTGCGAGTTATTTTCATTAATTAATTATTTACAAAATAATAATAATGTCTCTAGGTCCTTAAAGACCCTTTTTCTGGCACCCTGTGCCACAATAATAAAAAATTGCAAATTACATATGTCCGGGGCTTAACACACGGGGTATTACAAGTAGTCCCATGGGCTTCAAATAGTATACTCAGAACAAGATTTGTACCCAAAATCAGATGCAAAAATATGATGACATCTGACTGAAAATACTGTGTCGTTGGATTTCACTTTCAAATTACGAAATTTGATTTTTTTAAAAATTGATAGAATTACATGTCGGATTTTCAACGTTTCTATTGTCGTAATTTCAACGCGTCTTTGTCGGATTTTCGACACCACTTTGTCGGATTTTCGACGCCACTTTGTCAGATTTTCGATGCCACTTTGTCGGATTTTTGGATTTTGTATTCTAAAATGCGAGTGACTTATTGTGGAAAATTATTCAAGTGAAGCAGAGTATGTGACGATGACATCGACATCATGCCAAATATTTGTTTGGATGCACCAAATATTGTCATATTCATTGAATAATTAGGAGGATATTACACCAATATTTTTTTTATAATAATCCAACAATAACATTATCAAAGAATCATATATATCACTAAAGGATAAAAAACATTGATACCTAGTATCATTCCATCCAGGGACTAGTGAACAATGGAGAAATCTACTTAGAGTTTTGTAGAGCAAACAATCCACTTGAAGATATATATTCACTAAGGAATTAGAAAAATAAAATTTTAAGCACCAAGATAGATATATTCATCCACTCGAAGATACATTCACTTGGGAATTATGGATGATGAAGTAGCTAGTGGTAGAAATTAAGTGGAAGTTTTGGAACAAGGCATCAATTTATCCTACCACCATCCTTGGTACTTAATAGCTATTTAATTTTTGTTTATTTAATATAGTATCTATGATAGGGTAGTTGTGATAGTTTCCTTTGAGTAATTAGTACTTTTTTTGGCCTGGAAAGTTGGGGATGTTTCTCAGGTGAGGGTATGAGTAAATTCTTTCATTGGTTGTAGTATGAATTTTTTTCTCCTTGGTGTGCTTATTTTTCACTTACAACACATAGGTAGATGTGCCCTTAATATGATTAGTAACGTGTTGGAGACCACAATGTGGAATCAAGGGTGGGTAAGGGATCATGAGATCGAGATGATTTCAATCAAGTTTGATGCTTTTTTATATCTCAATTAAGAAGGGTGCATAATAGAATGAATAATAATTAATATGAGTTAATCTAGGTTTTGAATGGTGGGGACGTGTGGGGGGATAGACTATAAGGTTGGGTTATTCTATTATTCTTGAAAGAAACTTGGGTGAGGTCAAATGGTGGTGGTGGAAATTGTGGAGGGAAATTTTAAGAATCCATAATTTTCTTAAAGTATAAAAAACTTGGAAAATCTTACTAATCCTTAAATTTCCAACCATAAAATGTTTGACAATATTTTTGTAAAAACTTTCAAATTTATAAGGAATTTATATAATTTCTTTACAATTTTGGTGGTGTTTAGAGTATTATATTTTTATCCAATAAAATTGTGGTGATTCATATAAAAAAAAGAAATTGACAAATTTTGTCTTGAATTTTTTTATCAAAAATTAGGGAATGGGATAAATTTAACCCCTAAAATTTTCCTTGCATATGCCCCTCCTCAAACCATTATATTTATGTGGTTAGCTTTAAATGAAAATGTTCTCGCATGGGAGGCTCTTCAAAGGAGAAATAAATTTGGTGTAGGGATTTGTTTGTTATGTAGGTGGGATGGAGAAAATAACTCCCATTTGTTTTTAAATTGCTTCTTTTTTTGCAAAGGTTTGGTATGAATTTGGAACGTTATTGGGAAAAATTATCTTTGGAAAAATGAAACTATACATGATTGCTTCTTGGAATGGTTTGAAGACCGTAGCTTGAAAGTGTTTTAAGGATAGTTTCTTTGGTAGTTATGGGGGGTATTATTAGAATTTGAATTCCATTTAGATCTTCAAGCAGAGAGTTTTGATAATTTTTTATAGAAATTGAATGGAGGATGAAAATACAAATTAAGCAAAACAAACCACATAGGAAACATACAAGTATTGATCAAGAACTTACAATATATTCATCATAATAATATCCGGTGTTACAATAGTTTACATAGGTAGAATTTGAATGCACGGGAAATGAATTTGAATCCTCCAAGTGGATAAGACTGTATCTAACTAAATCTCTAACTCAAGGTCTCCCAGTCAATATCAAAGTCCAAATAGACAACTCCCTGATGACTAATAACTCCAACAACCGCTGACAGCTAGTTAACTCAGTCCAACTGAGTGTGGTAGGTAGGAAAAGTGCTCCTCCCCATGCAACCATGGATTATCCATGCATTAGTAGCGCTAGCCTAACTGACTGAGAAGTAACTGATTGTAATTGGGGTCTAACTAATACTAACTAGTACTAACACCAATTAACTGAAGTAGGTTGGTGTTGGGACTCCAAATGGCTCCTAAAATGTAGGGATTGGTCTAGGAGGCACCCTAACTGATGCATGCACATGAATTAAGTGCCAGTTAACTTCTAGTAGTGTTCCCCACACTTCAATGACTGGTACATGTGTCCCAATCGGGCCAAGTGGACCCAATTGCACTAGTGGACCCAATTAATTAATTTTAAGGTTCCTAAGTTAGGCAATAATCAATCTAATAGACATTTTACCAAGGGAGGATTAATAATCCTAACAGGTATTTTTCTTGTAAGGGACTTTGATTTGTTCAAGGAGAAATTCATTCTCCCTTTTCAGGTACCAACCCAAGTGATGCCTTACTTCAAGTTTTTAAGAAGGCTCCCAAAGTTAAGCCTTAGAGTGATTAAACTACACTTAAATAAATTTTTAATACTTGGGGATTTTTTTATGGTGCTTGTCAATGCCTAGATTCTACTCATGGCATTGGATTTGTTTTCTTACTATCTAAAATTCACAAGTTAAGTAAAAACTGATTTGAGTTGAGGTGCCAATAACTTGGGGGAGTTTAAGGCCTTGTTTTATATGCTTAAATGTGCTTTGAATAGAGTTATCACTCAATTTTAGGTATTGGGTGGTCATCTTTAATAATCAATTGGATGTTAGATAACTTACAAGTTCAAAATATCACTCTTATTCCTCTTGCATTCCAACTAAAGAATATTTGAAATCAGATTTAAAATATTTATTTCAAACATGTTTACAAATCAGTTTTAAAAGATTTATTTCAAAAATGTTTACAGAGAGTTAAACTCTAAAGCATATTATTTATCTAAAGAAAGCTTGGTCATACTAGTAAATCAAGGTAACATGAAATAATTTCAAGGGAACATCCCAACCACCTTTAAGAACTTTGGTGTTGGAGGTTTTTGATAAGTTTTTTATATTATTAAAAGATATGTAAGATGTTAGCTTTTGAAATTTTATTATACATTTTATGGTCTCTTTAGATCTATTGACAATATATGTTACAACTGTGATACTGTGAAGCTTTGTCACTCTTTTTGTTGCTAAAAGGAAGAGGGTGTATATTCCTAATTTTTTTAATGTGCCATGAGCACTTATGACTATATTTTTTATTCATCTCTAATAATAACAATAAATATTTTTTTCTTGGAAAAATGGTAACCATGACTGTTGTCTATTTAATGATGTGGTAGCTTTGAATTCATTTGATATTATGGCATATTAGTCTTAGTTAATACTTCTAGATAATGGGGCATTTTGTACTTTTGTTTTCTTTTATGAATGAATTGAAATACAAAGTACTGTGTGAATGATATAGCATTAAAGACAGTGTTTTTGTGTGTGCATATTGTAGCATAGGTATTTGCCAATATCCTCCTACATAAATTTGATTTAACCATTATTGTCGGTAGCTGTAGTAAACATAATTTGAGATTGTGATCTGTTAGCACCTGTGCTAAATTTTGTAGATCTCTACGTAAGCAGCTACACTCTTTTCCCTGCAAAGGTTTATATTAGTGAGACTGAAGGGAGTATAGGAAAAAACTCTTCATGTCTGGAGATTTAGAGGTGGCTTGTGAAGCTTATTCCTAAACCTGAATGTCAAAACAATAAAATTCCTTCAGTGCAACCTTGGAAATGTTCCCAAGTAAGAAAAATACGATCAAGGATAAAAGAGGACCAGAATGGATGGCATGGATGCATTACAGATAAGATCGAAGGGATAAAAATCATTTTTGCCCAAGGAAAATTGGGAGCAGAAGTGAGGAAGAGGTAAAAAATTTGAATATGAAATATGGAATTCCGATTTCTTCCTTCTGCGATCAGGCATCTAACGGATCAAATATTTTCCACCCAGATCAATGATCCGGAAAAGAGCAGAGGGGCAGAGATAAGAAATCAGGAGAAGTAAAAATTTGGTTATAAAAAGGTTCAACTCCCGATTTCGGCCTTCTGCAATCCAGGATCCGACGGCTCAGAGAACTTCCACTCAGATCAACAGCGCAGAAAGAAGCAGCAGGTAGGAGAGCGGGAAGCGGAAATACTAAGTGGTTTAGTCATGAAAAGTGAAGTTCCAGGTTTCGCTTTTCGCCAGATCAACGGCTCGGATCGTTGCCGCTAAGAATCAATGGATCAAAAAGAAAAGGTGGAAGAAAAAAGATCAAAATAAAACTCCGTGGAAAGTTCAAATCCCAATTTCCACCCTCTGTGATCTACCATATCTACAACTCACATCATTTCCTCCAAGACCAACGGTGAGGAAAGGCGCAAAAGGTAGGAGATCGAAAATCAGGAAACTTAAGAATTTGGTCACGAAAGTTGAAGTCCCGATTTCCGCCATCCACTAGACCTAGTGGTCAGAAAAATTCCCGCGTAGATCAATGGTGCAGAAAGGACAATGGCAGAAGAGGAAAAGCTAGTTTCTCCTTTCATGAAAAAGTTAAAGATGTGTTTTCCGCTTTCCAGAAAAGTGCATGGGAAAAAAGCCGGAAGCGGAAGGAAAAGTTTTGGCCATAGAAAATTGAAGATCTGAGTTCTGTTTTCCACTTTTTGGAAAAGTGTGAAGGAAGAAAGATGGAGGCAAAAAGGAGGAGGCAGAAGGTGGAAGGGAAAAACTTGGTGGCAAAAAAGGTTGAAATATTGCATCCCATTTTTCGTAGCCCACATCTTTGATCTCAGATCAACGGTCCAGAAAATTTGAACATATTAGATGAAAGGTCCATATTGACCCCACAACAGAAAGGATAAATTGAAGTTCGAAAGCCAGAAAAGACATAATTTTGGTCATAAAAAGAGTGGAATTTTGCTTTCCACAGACCTTAGATCGACAGTAAATAATGTGTCATGCTAAGATAAATGCTGGAGATTGATTTCGTGGGTTGAAGACGTTGAGATGAAGAAAACCGTTGCATACTATCATTTTCAACGAGCGGATCTGGGTTCCAATGGTCAAGGTTTCTATTTTGATCCACCATGTGCATCCCAGCGTGGTTTCCATTTTTTATTTTTGTGATCATGGAAAATATGCCAGATCAGAGGTTGTTATGATTTCATGTAAGCGAGTTTGGTCCTCACTCTCTGTATTTGGGTCTGTTTCAAGGTTGGTCTCGGGAGCCTGTTTACACTATAAATATTCCCTCGAAAGAGGAAGAAAGGGTTGGAACTTTCATTTAGAATCCTTGGCACTTGAATTTTGTAGCTCTGTCATTTTCTTGGGAGCATTAATGAAAGCATATCTTGAAAGTATGAGATTCATGACGGTGTTCATTGTTCAATCTGTTTTTCCTACCTAAGCTTCATTTTCATGTATGTGTATCTTTTGCTAATGCATTTCTAGTTGTATGTGAGGAATTCACTCTATGTTAAGCACTCTTTGCATTAGATCATGTGTTTGTTTATGTGTTTTTGGTAAATGTTTTGGAATTCATATTCTATGTTCCATTGCAGTTGCTGGCCTTTGTTGTTTATTCTGCTAAAGGTGCTTTTAGGAGATTCATCCACAGATAGGTTCCTCCTGTTACATCGAGCTTCTTCTCATTTCCCCCTGCCATCTATTCAAAGATTTTTTATTGAATATCAATGCATATTTTTTCCTCAGATTATGAAGGTTCTTGTTGGTTATTATTTGTTGTAAGTCCTTGAATATCTCAGGTTTTGACTCTATTTCCCAATGTGTCTTTTGTCTGTCTGTTTCACCATTTTTAGATCTGCAAATACCCTATTTCACTATCAGAATATATTCCTTTTTACTTCTTGTTTAAATCCAAATGTATATGTGAATGACTCTGTGACAAAGAGAGAGCCCTCTCTGACTGTAAGGCTAGACTACAGTCTAAATATTGGTTTGAAATGGTTACCCTTGTGACTTCCTACTACAACCATAGGAAAATTATAGGGTGCTAACATCTTGGTGTTGTTGCTGGGGACACTAAAGGATATTATCTCCTTAGGGGAATGCCATTGTTTTAGTTCTATGACCCGGTTGAGCATTCGTTCCTAGACACATGGAGGTTGTATATGCTCTAGTGACTCCACTCAAAGCCTTTGAAAGGTGACACCACTGGTAATACCGACCACCCGGAAGTTTGCAAAGATTTGCAAAGTTCCTATGGTGACTCCACCCGTGAAGAATCCATTATTCATAATGTTCTATGGCAGCTCCAATATTAAAGGGTTGCAAAGTTTGAGGAGCTGATTCAGTGTCTTCATTATCAAGATGAGTTCTATATATGCGAGGTATGACCCTATGAATCGTGCTCACATTCCTGGCTTTCTGAATCGAATACCTAATGTAGATTGGCAAACATGTCTTCCAAAATTTAAAATTCAAAAGAGTGATGATGTTTCCCTTCATTTGGTTAGATTTCATATGCATATATGTAAGCTGGGGGTCGAATTGCATGAGGATTCTTCAATGAAAATGTTCATGGTTAGTTTGTAAGGAAATGCACGGTCATGGTATGAGGGGTTACCATTAGAGAGTTTATATTCTCTTAAAGAATTTCATACAGTATTTCATGAACATTCTAGAGATCAATACCCTTCCTTGCTACAAGTTCAATATTGTTGCATGCATGTTAAATATTTCATTGAGGATTTGGAAAACATGTATGGTGATGATGAGTTTATGGATGAAGAGGTTTTAGAGATTTTATGAGAGAACCCATTTCAAGAAAAATAAATACAAACTGACTGCCAAAAACTCAGATTCAACCAACCATATTTCTTTTTTTGAGATGGATGAAAATTTGCAGCATTCTTGTCAATTTTTGTGTGACCAAGAAGGAAGTTGGGACTGTCAATGAAATCCTTCCCCGTATTATTCAAATTCTGAATTTTTGTTACTAGAAGATGATGATAATTTCAAATAAAAAAATCCCCTTTTTCAAAATCAATCTCTTCAAAGTTATAATATTTCTATGGTTGATTATATAGAGAATTCTATTTCTGGAAAATTTTAGTCTTATAATCCTTTTGCATCTTCACTTTCTGAAATTCCAAGAAAAGAGGAATCTAGTATTTTGAGTTAAGGGTTTAAGAAGGACCTTTATGTGTTTTTCAAACTCAAATTTTACCTGAACATACAAATCCCTCTTTGCATGTAGAAGATGAGAATGATGAATAACATTTCAATCAGTCCCAACATATAGAAAAAACAATAGTTTACAGTGAAGGCTTAAATCACTAAGAAGAAATTATTTTGCTTGATGAACATAATGATATTTCAATTGAAAATAATAAAAAGAATGAAATTGTGAATGCATAATTTTTAAATCAAGTCATTGACATCCCATTTGGAAATTGTTATGAGCATTCCTTGCATGGTTCTTTTGAAGAGCAGTTTGACAGGATGCTAGAGAATTTGTCGTTGGAGCAGCCTCGTCATGGAAAGCAAATAACATGGTATTTTGAAGGTTGTCATGATGCTTATGATCCAGTGGCTGATTGTATGGAGATGCCTTGCAGTGATAATGGTTGGTTATGTGTTTGCAGAAAGGATCAAGTCCTGTGTCATACCTTGTTTCCATTATGATTTTATTTTCTAATTCCAACCAAGCATGATGAGGAAGTTTGTTTATGGGATAAACTTATGGGTTGGATTCATTGGAAAGAATAATTTACCTGATTGAGCATTAGTGCTTGATCAAGAAGGATAGGTAGGAGTGTGTAAATAAGCTTGACACGGCGAGCATTTCTTTTCCAATGGTTTTAGTTTGATTTCAGTAGAAGTTTAGTTTCAGTTTAGTTTCAAGTTCATATTTGTAGATTACAGTTGGTTGCAGTATGGATTGAACAAGTTGAGACAATCAACAAAATCGATCTCCCTCGAAACAAGGTGGAGGTTCAGTACTTTCTAGGAAAGGTAAATTTTCTGAGAATATTTATTGCTACCTTTTCCGAAATAGTAAAGTATATAACTGATATTTTGGGAAAGGATAAAGAAATCAAGTGGACTCTTGAAGCCAAACAATATTTTGAAGACATAAAGAAGGCCATCTCTGAAGCACCTATACTTGCAAGCCCCAATTCTTCTAAGGAGTTCCTCATATTTTTTTTCCTCAGAACACATGGTAGCAGGGATAGTGCTGTAGAAGAATCATGAAGGACATGAGAAATCCATTTCTTTCTACAACAAGACCCTAAGATATGCCCCCCTAAAGTATAATATCATGGATAAGAAGGCCTACGCTTTGGTACAAGCTTTAAAGGATTTATGAGTATACATCCTACATTCCCATATCGTTTCTCACGTTCCCACCAGCATTGTAAAGGATATTTTGACTCAACCAGACCATGAGGGATGAAGGGGAAAGTGGATAGCACTCCCGCTGGAGTATGAACTAGAAATAGGTCCCACCAAGTTGATCAAAGGCCAAGGGCTAGCCAATCTTATGGCCCAATCCAAATGTGATGCTATCAACTTGCATATGATTGTTGAAATGTCAGTCGACAAGAAAAATACTCAAGGATATCCAGGTTCCCCAGTAGGTGAGCATTTTCTGTTATCCCCATGGTACACTGATATCATTTTTGTGTTAGAACATCTACAGGCCCCATAAGGAATGGACGGGATGAGAGACATATTCCTCAAGATGAAGGCATCTAGGTTCTACATCTTGGAGGGAAAATTGTATTATAAGGATATAGGAGGAGTGTTTCTGAACTGTGTGGATGAACAGGAGGACAAGAGACTCATTGAGGAATTCCATGTAGGAGAATGTGGAGGCCATCACCATTGGAAGGCCACTGTAAACAAAATCATGAGGGCGGGGTTCTATTGGCCCACCATCTTCTCTAATACTCATAAGAAAGTTGTTTCCTGCCACAAGTGTCAAATATTTGAGGGGAGGAGGAAGCTTTTACCCTTTCCTTTGAAACCCATACAGATTGAAGCCCCTTTCCATCAATGGGGGCTATATTTTATAGGAGAAATCAATCCTCATTCCTCAGGGCACCATAGGTGGATCCTCACTACCACTGACTACTTCACAAAATGGATTGAGGCCATCTCTACAATACAAGCTACTAAGATAGTGATCATGCAATTTATAGAGGAGCATATCATGTCTAGATTTGGGGTTCCCAGGAAGATAATCACTGATAATGCCCCGGCTTTCAAGTCTAAGAAGATGGTGGAGTTTCGTTCCAAATATCATATATAGTTGGGTCACTCCACTTCCTACTATCCACAAGGAAATGGATTGGCATAATCCTCGAATAAAATCCTCATGAGAATCATCAAGAAGTTGCTGTAGGAAAACAAGAAGGATTGGCACACAAATTTGATTCATTCTTTGTGGGCTGACATGATCATCATAAAGAAATCCATTGGTACATCACCTTTCCATTTGGTTTATGGTTCTAAGGTAATATTCCCTATCTCCTTAAGTCTTCCAGTGATGAAACTATTACAGGAAGAGGAAATAGAGACGCATCCATCCCAGAGGAGGATGTATCATTTGATTGAACTACAAC
The DNA here is from genome assembly GCA_001517045.1 of Pseudotsuga menziesii. Lineage (NCBI taxonomy): Eukaryota > Viridiplantae > Streptophyta > Pinopsida > Pinales > Pinaceae > Pseudotsuga > Pseudotsuga menziesii. The sequence goes on from LPNX010981644.1 coordinate 619,737, forward strand.
AATAGAGGGAGTAGTTATTTGACAGGACCCGTAAGTTTCAGGAAAAAATGAAAGAAATATTTGATATAAGTACTAAGCCTGATGATTTCCAGTTGAGATATGTAGTTTTTTTGTGGGATGCACCACATGAGGACAAGGGGAATCATAGTAAGTTCGATCACTTGTGGAAGGGCCCATATAAAATTGCTGCCATCAGAGGAAAGAACGCCTATGTTTTGGATGAGATGGAAGGAGGTCTAGTATCTGGAGCTCTTGTGAATGGGAGGCTCCTCAAACATTATTTTATGTAAAAGTAAGTTCAGATCCATTTTCATTATATATATCGTTTCTTTTTAACATTGCATGTGTGGATAACTCTCTGATAGACTTAAAGCCCAAAGTGAAGGTTGTAAGGTCCCCAAGAGAAGCTGCCATTTGGTCTTTCTTTTTTGGGATTACAGGCACAGGAGAAAATTTTGAAGGTTCATGCTTAGGACCAGCCTAATGGATTAGGCACATGGTCTATGTGGTTCTTTTCTACCTCACAGGGAGGATATCATCCTCAAGCTGGAGTTGTTGTTAGTACATGTGATAAATTTTGAGATCTCTACATAAGAAAATGCACTCTTTTCCCTGCAAAGGTCTAGATCAATGAGACTGAAGGGAGTATAGGAAAAAAATTTCATGTTTGTGGATTTGGAGGTGGCTTGGGAGGCTTATTCCTAAGCCTGAATGTCAAAGCATTAAAAAAAATCCTTCAGTGTGACCTTGGAAATGTGCCCAAGTTAGAAAAATCCGATCAAGGATAAAAGAGGACCAGAATGGATGGATCGGATGCATCACAGATAATATCGAAGGGCTAAAAATCATTTCCTTCCAAGGAAAATTGGGAGCGAAAGTGCGGAAGAGGTAAAAAATTGATTATGAAAGATGGAATTCTGACTTTTGCCTTCCGCGATCCAGGATCCAACAGCTCAAATATCTCCCGCCCAGATCAATGATTTGGAAAAGAGAAGAGGGGTGGAGATTAGAAATCGGGAGAAGTAAAAATTTTCCATAAAAAAATTCAACTCCTGATTTCCGCCTTCCGCGATGTGAGATCTGATGGCTCAGAGAGCTTCCGCTCAGATCAACAGCATAGAAAGAAGCAGCAGGGTAGAGAGTAGGAAGCAGAAATACTAAGTGGTTTAGTCGTGAAAAGGGAAGTTCTGGGTTCCTCTTTCCACCAGATCGATGACTCAGATCGTTGCTGCCAAGAATCAACGGCTCAAAAAAAAGGAGGAAGCAAAAAGCCAAGAGCTGAAAGATCAAAATAAAATTCCGTGGAAAGTTCAAATCCCAATTTCTGCCCTCCACGATCTGCCATATCTATGAATCAAATCATTTCCTCCAAGATCAATGATGCGGAAAGGCGCAAGAGGGTGGAGATCGGAAATCGGGAAACTTAAGAATTTGGTCACGAAAATTTGAAGTCTCGATTTCGACCATCCGTCAGATCTAGCGTTCAGAAAAATTCCTGCGTAGATCAACGGTGCGGAAAGGACAAAGATGGAAGCGAAAAGGAAGAAGTGAAAAAGTCAGTTTCTCATTTCACAAAAAGTTAAAGTTTCATTTTCCTCTTTTCAAAAAAGTGTGGGGAAGGAAAGGCAAAACCAAAAAGGAAAGTTTCATCCATAGAAAATTGAATATCCGAGTTTTGTTTTCTGCTTTCCAGAAAAGTGCGGAGGTGGAAAGGCGGAAGGGAAAAACTTGGTGGCGAAAAAGGTTGAAATCCCTCATACCATTTTCTGCATCCCACATCTTTGATCTCAGATCAGTGGTCTAGAAAATTTCCACATCTTAGATCAACAGTCCAGATTGAACTCGTAGCAAAAAGGAAAAATTGAAGGTCGGGAGTCGGAAAAGACAAAATTTTGGTCATAAAAAGAGCAAAATGTTTCTTTCTGCAGACCCCAGATCAACGGTCGATAATGTGTCTTGTTAAGATCAACGTTGGAGATTGATTTCGCTGGTTGAAGATGCTGGGATGAAGAAAACCATCGTAGAATGTCAGTTTTAACGAGTGGATATGGGTTCCAGTTGCCAGGTTTTCTATTTTAATCCACCATGTGCATCCCAACGTGGTTTCCTTTTTTGGTTTTTGTGATCATGGCGAATCCGCTAGATCAGATATTGTTATGATTTCATGCGAGTAGGTTCGATCCCCACTCTCTGTATTTGGCTATGTTTCGAGGTTGGTCTTGGGAGTCTATTTGCACTTTAAATATACCCTCGAAAGAGGAAGAAAGGGTTGGAAATTTCATTCAGAAACCTTAGCGCTTGGATTTTGTAGCTTTGTCATTTTCTTGGGAGCATTAATGAAAGCATAGCTTGAAAGTCTGATATTCATCACGATGTTCACTGTTTAGTCTGTTTTTCCTGCGTAAGCTTCATTTTCATGTCTATGTATCTTCTGTTAATGCATTTTTAGTTGTATGTGAGGAATTCGTTCTCTGTTAAGTGCTCTTTGCATCAGATCATGCATTTGTGTATGTGTTTCTGATAAATGTTTTGGAATTCATCTTCTGTGTTTGATTGCAGTTACTGGCACTTGTTGTTTATTTTGTTAAATGTGTTTTCAAGAGATTCATCCATAGATAGGTGCCTCCTGTTACATCGGGATTCTTCTCATTTTCCCCTGCCATCTCTTCAGAGATATTTTGTTGAATATTGAAGCCTATTTTTCCTCAGATTATGAAGATTGTTGCTGCTTATTATTTGTTGTAAGTCCTTGAATATCTCAGGTTTTGACTCCATTTCCCAATGGTATCTCTTATCTGTCTGTTTCACCATTTTTATATTTGCAAATACCCTGTTACTATCATAATATATGCCTTCTAACAGCTTTTTTAAAGCCAAATGTATATGTGAATGACTTCTACCAACGGATTTGCCTCAACGCTCAGAAGCTCGTTGAACTGTATCTCACAAAATACAAACCCAAGACTTGAACTAACGGTTTTCACAACCCCTTCAAACCATGCTTTGTATTTTCTTAGTGTGTCCGCTTTCATTCCTTCCTTAATCCATTCCATTTTTCTAGTTTTCTTTGACAAAGCACCCAAAATCCTGAACAACTTCAAATTGCTTTACCATCAACTTGTAAAATTCCAAACCTAACCCTCAAGTGTTTGAAAGTAACAATGATGCTCTTATAATTACTAACCCATTGCATTTATCTACTGGTTGGGCCTTATATAAAAGTTTGCATGTCCATATACATTTAAGCTAAGTGGATTTTGATTAATTACGTAAGTGGATTTTCATTGGGATGTAAGTGTTAAGTAAAATTTTGGAAATGATCCATTGGTTAGATACACATTAATGATTTTATTATTACGAATTTGGAATTTGAACCATTTCTACTATAGATTTGAATTCATAATGATTTCAAAATTTTCATACGTGATCAAGTTTGATTGTTTAATGATAAATTTTAAAATATTGTGCTATGGGATTTTTAATAAAAAGGATTATGACTTTAAATTCATAATGATTTCAAAAATTTCATACGTGATAAAGTTTGGTTGTTTAATGATAAATTTTAAAATATTTTGCTCTCGGATTTTTAATAAAAAAGGATTATGACTTTACCTTACTTAGAACAAAATTCTATTAAAAAAGGATTACTTTACCTTACTTGGAACAAAATTCTGAAATTTTATAGTAATGGTCAACATTTCAATATAAAATTATCCTTATTTATTAGTTGGAAGTTTAAATCATATTCCACATATTGAGTTGAGCAATCCTTAGTTAATTGTTGGAAGTTAGAACCATATTCCATGTGTCCGGATGTTGAGATGAGTCTAGTTATTGAATTGAATCCATAATTAATTAATAGTTGGAAGTATGGAACCATATTCATATGTCCACATGTTGAGTTGAATCCAAACTTAATTAATAGTTAGAAGTTGGAACCATATTACATCGGTTCACATGTTCAATTAAATCCAAGTATGTTTTTTTCCAGTTTTTTAGTTTTTTTGTGGTTCAATTTCATGAAACTTCTCATTGCATGGAATGAAGCATGTTAATTTGGTGTGAAAAAAGTGAATACTAAATATGTGAGTGAATCTCATGATGAAGACAATGTGTTTGTGAAATCAATTAAAAAAACTAAACGTGTGGGTGTACATCAAAAGTGAAAACCAAATATGTAGGTGGGTCCCACAATAAAGACAACATTCAACTTCAAGTATCATTTTGGTCATTTTATTAATTTCATATTCATTGACTCTTGTGCCAAAATCTATTTAAAACTCAACCTCTCCACCATTTCTTGGTTAACATCTATTTAAAGTTTAACCTCTCCACCATTTCCTCCAATAAATTTTTATGCCTTTTCTCATGCATTCCAAGTTTTATCAATGCACCTCATCTTCTAAATGAGATAGATTGGAATGCTATTTATAATGTATGTAAACAAATGAAAACAAAAAAGGTTCTTCCATTGGGAAAATAGATTTAGGTTTTCAATGATGTAATCTCAAATGCTTTTGAAGAATGTCAAATGTGTTTGCTATTTTTTTAGTCAAATGTGTTCATTTACTTAAAATTTACAAATAATTTTCAAAATAATAAATTGGTGGATAATTAGTTTTTGAAATAAATTTTTGTTTATTTATTAAACTTTATTGATCTTTTCCAATATATTAAACCTATTTTATAGAGTTCAAAATAAGATTGCTAATCAAATTTGATTATGTCAATGTTATATCTACACAGTGTAAACCTATTTTATAGAGTTGGAGATAACATGGATCTATCTAGGTTAGTGATTCATTCATTCATCACTTTATCAATCCATATTGACATAAAAAAACAATTTATCAATATTGAATTATATATCTTGTGGGTTGTAAAAAAGGCACATGGGTGTAATGATGATGATTTCCATGTGTCACTTATACTATATTTGGTGCATTATACTTCAATATAAAGTAAACTAATATGGTAGACAAATTATTCTTTGTTTTCAACAAGATTCATCATGATCCAAGTTTTGTCCATGTTGGAACTATAACATTAAAAGGGCCTCACAAGAAATTGTTTCTCCTTTCATTGCAAAAAGAAAACATGCTTGTTCCTAAATTAGAAACACCTGCACACTTTCAAGAATTTGCTTGTGTTCCTTTCTAAATATGTTTATCTTAAAACTGAATCTCCACTCAATTATGTCATTTATATTTGGAAAATTTAAAAATATTGAAACAACATGTATGTGTTATGAATATTTTCACATGTTTAGATTGCATGCATATTCTTAAGTGTGCACACACTAGGAACGACGTGTTCCTTTCTCTATAAAAAAGAAAAACAACCAATTGTTTAATTTTTTATTTGGACCTCCCAAGACCAATAGTAATATCTAAGCATCCAACAGATACAACCGTGTTCTAGAATGAGCTATAGTGCCAAGGATTTAGAGTCATCATTGCTAGAGAGCAATTGAAGGAAAGTTTTATTTTTCTTACATGTTTTTTTAAAAATACGCTTTATTGTTGAATTGAAGTTCTTATTCCACAAAGATAGTGGAAAACCCTAATCCAAATGTAGAACAAAAAAATAGAACCACTCAGAATAACCATACACTAAAATAAATCAAAGTTTAGATTGTGAACACAACTTGTACCTTGATTGTGAACACACAATAGCTATAAACATTCTATTAAGATGCAACTTTTGGGAACAAATGGAAAAGAATGATATGACATTTGTTGAAAACTTGATTACGACTAGGAAAACAAACTCATTGTCATAAATGTATTTCCTCATTATATTAATGAACTACACATGTTTGTATATACATTTCGGGATGGAATTTAGTTAGTCCAAATCATATTTAACAATTTTTTTTTTCTATGCCACATAGAATAAATCCCAGAGAATGAGATGCAAAGTGTATCTACAATATGGCAAGGGGTTTCTCCTTCAACAAACTATTTATTAATAGTAAAAATCCTAAAATAATTGACAATATTGTCCACTCCTAGCTTCCACATGATTGACTCAGGTAGATCACAAAACAATGAGACATGCTTAACATGGGAGAAAACATCTACAGATTTAAGGAACATAATTCCTTTGGGATGTGAAACAATTTCTTTTTGTTTTATTCCTTTCATCAATCCGCCCATTAAACATGAGTGTCTAATATATATGCGGTGATATTGTTAAATTTATAATAACATATTAAATAGACAGTTTATCAAATTCATTATTTACAACAAATATATAGTCATTAGAAATATTTAAAAGCACTGTAAATAATTAGCTTGATGTATATAATTATAAGAAGTTAGTCAATGATGAAGAGGAAATTTTAAATTTTAATGAGTGTGCATTGTTTCATTTCTATAGGTTGTAATCGAGGATAGTGAGGATCCACATCCACCAATGTTAGATAAATTTTCCCAATTCTATGTATGATATTGTTAACAATCAAATTAACACCCTTAAATAGTGAATCCTGGAAACACAATTTACTATTCGCCTGCAACATGAATATAGAAATCAAGCACAATAAGTGACATGATCTCTTAATCTAACCACCACTTTAAATGGAAGATGAGAGTGAAGAAACAATTAGCCTAAAGGGGTGAAATTTAGTGATTGAATTTCCCACCAAAAGCTAAGATCTAGTCTCCACTAAGGGTGGAAGGAAATACTTGAAATATGTATTAATTATGCCTGAAATCTTGAATTAATCGTGAAAATTCCTGAGAAAATATGGAATAGTGGGTTTTAAAGGATGTTGGAAACAAATTTTTGGTTTAGTTGGAAGGATTTGTGTTCCAAGAGAAGATAGTTACAAGTAGGTGTGCACTAATTTAGTTAGAAGAAGCTACATATTAAGAAATTTAGCTAGAGATTGCATGCTACCAACAAGTTTTGCAATTTTGAATGCAAGCCTATATAAATTTTTGTAAATGGTTGGGTTTAGTTCTAAGATGTTTTGTGAAATGGACTCAACTAGGTCAGTTAGTTTTATATCAATTATGTTCTAGATTCTTTTTAAACAAGCTATTTGGGTTTTGAGATGATATAATTTTGTTACGATATGTGTTTTGATCTCTGTTATGCTATGATATTTTGGTTGTAATGATTGTATGGATGAAATACCATTATGTTATTGAGTTGAATATGTAATACATGGATTGTACTAAGCTCTTAAATATGAATATAATAATGTTGTTTTCTTCGATTGTCCTTGCATAGTTTCTTGATGATTAAATGTGTGATGAATGCTTAGTAGTTTAAAAGATGAATGCTAGCTTGTTAATGATTCAATTGCATGGTTAAGTGAAATAATGAACACATTAATGGATATTGGAAAGGGGATAGGATGCACAAGGTGTGCTTCTGGCATCGAAAAGGAAGACATCAACAAGTGAAAGAGTCAACTGTGTAGAAGAAGATACCAACAAATGTGGTCATTATGGTTGAGTTAGTTAGGAAGTTTTGGTCAACGTTACTTAGAAAGTTGGCTATGTGGACAATTTTGTAAAGGCTCAAGCCTATAAGTAGAAGTAGGAGTAGATTCATTAGGATATATTTTGTTATCATTGATCAAGCATGTGATTTGTCATGTCGTAAACGAGTTGATCTATGGATGAATGCATTTTCTAGTCAGAGGATATTCAACCAAGGAATGCTTATATGTTGTGAGGTGTTTTTGGAATTAATATAAGGATGTTGTTGATGATGAATGTCTTGTTCTTATCTATATGTCTGTGAAATCTGTCACAACTTAATGATGGTGTTATCTCTGAATTTACATGCTTGAATACGAATGATGCGAAGTCTTGCAAGGATCATTGGGTTAATGTATGTTGATGTTTTTCATTAAATAAATATGAATTATGTTATTGCGATGTCTAAGTTAGAATAATTGCAAATGATGATAAGTAGTAGATGTTATGAATGATATGTGCCAACCTTGGATCCCCACTAATGTTGTGATAGAGTAAGTGATAGTGTGAAATTCCTCTTCCTTCTATGGAAATGTGTTTCCTGCAACCCTCCCTTAGACATCTCGGGTGACACTGCATCTGCTTCGCAGTTGTTGCTGGATAGGGTAAAACCTGTCCGGGTCGATGTTTAGGGAGCTTGCATCAATCGATGTCGACAGATATGTGGAGTGAACCCTAGATGATAAATGTGTGTCAACAAATGTTTCATTTGTTGGGACTTTAGTGAGAAGAATAAGAGGACGTGTCGTGGCATCCGACGAAACCATAGATCCAGGACCGGTTTGATTAGAAGGCTTGAGAATTCACAGAAGAAGAAAATCAGAACTCTAGATTGATGGTAGAAGAGTGGTTAGCGATATATATTTACTCGGATATCCACGAAATATTCTTCATTGAGTTTCCAATAGTATTGTATGAGTGGTTGGCATTGCTTACCTTCTAGAAAAGGAATTTCCAAGGAGGCAAACCTAATCAATGGACCCCCAAACTAATCCAGCAATTGAGAAGGGTGAACAACAAAGCTTCAATATTGTCGAGGTGTGGATAGATATCATTTTAGAAGGATATATCATTGAGTTTTTTATCGACACAGTTAATTCCTAGAATGACGCAGAGAGGGAATTTTTTAAGGGACCAAAGGGGAGATTTATGTTGCCATTAAAACTATGGATTACGATGCTCATATGTAAAAAGGGAATACTGAAGATGAATTTCGACGAATAAATATCTGGTATGCAAAGGTTGCAGGTACCACAAAGAAAGGGATTGGATGGAATGATACAGGGTAGATGGGTGGAAGTTATGACGATATTGTGAGGGAAGTCGAGGAAGAGTGTGGTCTCCTATGAAGTGAGGTGAGGTTCCAGCAAGAGAAGAGCTAAAGGACTGAGGATATTTTTGGTGCAACCGAAATAAGAAATGGCGAGAAGGGACCACAAGGCACTAAGTGACCCTACAATGATGAAGGAAATGACCAGGCTACGCCCAATTCCAAGGAAGGACCAACCCAAAGCAATTACGTACCTACACCTCTGTGCACCGCAACAAATTCGGGAGGAAGAAACACAAGTTCTTCGCAGGGTTTCCCTTTGTGTCAGTATAGTAGTAATTGTAGCGGATCAACAAATACTGGAAGAAGACCCAGAATGGAAGGTGATGATGTGAAGTTACCCTTGTTCCAGGGTAATGGGACCGAAGATCTCGAGTAGTATTGGTTTCTATGTGAATCAGTATGGACATTAAAACAAGTACAAGATGAAGATATCAACAAAGGACAATTGGCAACAACCTTTCGAGGTCAAGGGTTGGATTGGTACATGAAATTTGTGCAAGTACCAACATGCCATCCTCAAAAGACCCCAGTACATATTAGGACATGACTAATCAAGGAATTAAAAAACCAAAATATGAATCACAGTATATTATTGAGTTGAAGGAAATAAAGCAATATCTGAATGAATATGTATGGGATTTTGATCAGTGGTTCAAAACTTTCATGGCTAAGGTCAACTTTGGAATGAGTGACATATAACATAAGAAACGGTTTATCACAAATTTGGCACCACACATTTGTATTCCTTTAATGCAACAATATATTTTGTCCCATACGGAAGCTCTGGAGATCATTATGAAGTTGGAAGCTTAACTAGTTGGCGAAAAGAGGGTTGGAATGAGCCATATCCAGTCACAATCAATGAACCTTACTATTCAGTTGCAGGATATAAAGAAGGGAAAATAAGTCTATGAAGAAGTACGGTGTAGTCAATGTCAAACATAAGGACACCATAAGGATCAATGCCCAAACTTCCACGAATATTTATAGGCTAGAGCTCTGAATCCACTCAGTCAAGGTGGACTACCATGGTGTCGGATTTTCTAGACTAGAGGATACCGATCCGAGGAATTTGAATACCTTAAGAAGGTTGTGTCAAAGCCTGCAAATATTTTCTGCAACTTTTGTTGATTAGTCATCCATGCAAAAAATGACTTCAAATCATATGATTTGCTCCAAGAAATAACCATGGATACATATTTTATGAAAGGTGAGGAACGTCAACCAACGGAAAGACCACAATACAATTAAAAACAACCACAGTACAATAGATGTAGTATAACCAACAAAAACCACAATATAGTCAATTGCAGTATGCTAAGTTGCATCCTAATTAGTAACAACAGTTCAATCAACCATAGTATCATCCACAAGGAGGATTTCAGGGAGGATTTTGTGGAGGTCGCAATAGAGTATTTAGTCATGGAGGAGTTACAGGGCAAGGTCACGAACCTATAATGTGCTATAATTGTGGAGTATTGGTACATTACCAGAGAGGTTGTCTGAATATATAGTCTCAATATACTTTATTGCAGTGTCGCAGATCATACTATCAAAGAGTGTCCACAATTGATTACGAAGTGGCAAGCCAAGAGTTAGTCGCAACCACAACCGAACCATAATGCGAACCAGATTCGAAATCAAAATCAAGGACCAACTGTAGGAAAAATATCAGTGGAACCCATAACTTGGCTAACAAATGTCGGAGAGGTAACTCGAGGAGGCGCAATGACATGACTTGATGGACCACTGATAAATATCCGATCGACAACTCAAAATAATGTGCAATTTGATGTAAAATTTGAGAAAGAAACCTTCTTTTACATGAGAGACATACTGAGCAGGAACACTAGTAAGTTACCTATCTATGAAATGCCACCAATTTTTTATTCAACAGCTATGTCGGGATCATCAAGGAAGGATAGTAATTTGAATTTTTTTATAGAAATTTGTTTGTCTCTAGAAAAAGATCTAGATGGATTAGCAGAAATAGTGAGCTTGTTGTACCAACAAGAGAAAGGGAGACAAGACCACTCAATGAATTCTTTGCATAAGAATAAAACGGGAAGGAAAACATTAGAGGAAATTTCAACTCAAAATGGGCCTTTTAACACTAATTCAAATTCCATGTCATCATGTGTTATCCAATGAAATTGCTTTAAATTTGAAATACCATATAGGTCTTAAACAAATTTTTAATATAAATTTGGGGTAGGTATCATAAAAAATACTATTTTTTTTGTTCATATTTTTGACATATCTCCCTGTGTTTTTATGCAAATTTCAATTGGGAGAGCTCCCTCGATGCGAAATTAAATTATGCATCCAAGGAATACCCACTCGGCATACTTTTGACAGACCTCAATACCACAAAAACAAGAAATACTTGAAAATGTGATGATGATATCATCACGTTTTTTCAGTTATTTCTTGTTTTTTGGGGTAGAAGGCTCCGTCAAAAGTATGCCGAGTGGGTACTCGTTGGATGCAGAATATAATTTTGCATCCCAGGAACTCTCTTGATCTAAATTTCAGTAAAAACACAGGGAGATATGTCGAAAATACGAACAATAAAAAGTTGTTTTTTCTTTTCTTCCTCCAAAATTAATAAATATTATTTTATTATTTTTCTTAGGAGGCCCATTTTGAGTTGAAATTTCATCTAATGTGAGGTTGAATGTCCATATCGTTGATTATTATGTGGATTCAATCGTTTTTTATCTAGGATCATACGTAAATATCCTAATGAAGCAAACATGGGAAAATATGGGGAAACCGCAGTTGGTTTGGTCTCCCATACAACTACAATTAGCAAATAAGGCTAGGTGTCACCAATTGGTAGATTAATCTACCTACTTGTTGAAGTGGAGGGACTAAATACATCCACATACTTCGACATTATTGATATAGTCAACAAAATAAAATCTTACCCCACGTTGTTGGGAATTGGATGGGAAAATGACAAGTTGGAGATTATCAACTTCAAGAAAAGAGTAATGCATTTTGAGAATCACGGCATGCGAATCATTGCCCCATTAGATCCCAATGAAGGCCTAAGATATGTCGAACCAGTAAAAGAGAAATTTGTGGGAGGATGGGATGATGCCTATAATATTTCTGAAGACTACATCAACCCCATTGCTGATGGAGAACTGGGTTGGCGAAGTACTAGATATGCATCATTGAACTATCATGATGCGCTAGAAAAATGGAAGAAATGGTTACATCAAGTATAGGTCAGAAAATGTGGACAAGTCACCCAGTCGTTGCACTGGGTAGCAACAGAAGTCATTGAATTGTCGACATATGAAGGGCTACCTAAATTGGTTGGTTTTATTGGAGAATTTGAGGATAAAGTATCAGACCCTCAAAAACTATTGGCATTGGAAGAAGAATTGAAGGCTACTCTATCAAAATGGTGGGCTACGCGCAAGACCTTGATAGGAGACTGGTAGAGATGTCATCGACTAATGGAAGTTCAAATTGGAGAAGTAGAGAACTACTAAGGAAAATAATATGATGGAAGGAATAATCCTAATGATCATTTGGTTGCATGCCAAACTACATGGGTATTGAAGCCAAAGGAAGAATGGGTCCATGCATATGTTCATACGTTGTATGAAGTGCCACGAAGGTGGTGCGTTTCGATAGAATTGCAACATTAGAGGAAATTTGGGGTCTAAAATGGGCCTTATAAGAAAACGTGCCAAAATAAGTTTTTGTGAGTTGGAATTCAAGAACCAATAGAATTTCAATAAAATAAGTCAACCATAATGGTTGAATTGACATATTTGTCATTAAAAAAACTACTTTTTTTGTTTTTATTTTCGACATATCTCATTGTGTTTTTACTCAAATTTTGATCGGGAGAGCTCATTGGATGCGGACTTTGATTCCGCATCCAACAAGTACCCACATTGCATAATTTTGATGGACCCCGCTACCCCAAAAACAAGAAATACCTGAAAAAATGTGATGATGACATCATCATCACGTTTTTTCAGGTATTTCTTGTTTTTGGGGTAGCGGGGTCCGTCAAAAGTATGCAGTGTGGGTACTCGTTGGATGTGGAATCAAATTCCGCATCCAATGAGCTCTCCCGATCGAAATTTGAGTAAAAACACAGGGAGATATGTCGAAAATACGAACACAAAAAGTAGTTTGTTTCTTTCTTCCTCCAAAATTAATCAATATGATTTTATTATTTTAACTATTATTTTATTATTTTCCTTAGGAGGCCCATTTTAGACCCCAAAATTCCTCTAATGAGGGAAACTACAACGTGGGAAGAATTGACTCTCAGCTTCAGTCATACTTTCATCTTTGCGAATGACAATCTGCTCATACATAGTGCACTACAGGACATCCGCAACAGAGTATTGGAAATAGTTTTGGTGGAGTCATTAACAAAATCACAAAAGATACCAACAACATAGTTAATGTTGGAATGCGAAAATGTAATAGGAAATATTGACGATGAGGATGATCCACAAGATGTCAACATCTCAGAATCAGAGGGAAGTTGAGATATCGCAACACTAGAAATACCACCCAACAAAGTGAAACAACCACTCAAGGTAAGAAAGGTCAATATTGGGTGACGAAGGACCTGAAGTTCACTAGTATTGAGGATTATTGGGATGATACAACCATGGAAAATATCACTAACTTGTTGAATAAATTCTAGGATTTATTTCTTACAAAAAAATTTGAGATGAAAGGGCTCTCAGGTGACTTAGGTGAAATGAAAATTCCTCTAAATCCAGATGAGAAACCAGTTAAGCAACGAACATACATATTGCACCCGAGATACAAGGAATGCATCAAAGTAGAATTAGAATGGATGATGGATGCTGGCATTATCGAACCTGTTGAAGAGTTGGAATGGATAAGTCTGATGGTTGTACAAGACAAAAATATGGGGGAAATATGGATCTATGTCAACCTAAGGAAGTTGAATGATGCAAGTCTTTATTCTATGTTCCCAACAATATTCACCAATGAAGTATTGGAAGGACTTGGAGGACAATAGATTTACTCATTCACCGATGGATTTTCAGGCTACCAATAGATAAGGATTGAGAAGGAGGATAAACACAAGACCACTTTCATAACATAATGGGGATATTTTTAGTATATGGTAATATAATTTGGTCTTAAGAATGCACTTGCAATTTTTTTATGGATAGTTGTCACTACATTTAAGGAATTCATTCATAAATTCCTAACATTCTATATAGAAAACAGAAACATTTATGGAGAAGGCATGTCGGTCTATCCCACCAAGATTGTGGTAATTGTTGACCTACCAACACGACAGTAAAACAACTAAGGGCGGCATTGGGTCACACAGGAAATTACCGAAAGTTCATAAGTAGATAATCAACAATTACAGCGCCGATGGAGAAATTGTTGAAGAGTGATGCGAAGTTTGAATGGAACAACAAATGTCAAATAATTCTCAATACTTTGAAGCAGAAAATGGTCGCAACACTGATGTTATTTTTTTTGGATTGGACAAAGGAGTTCCATGTCCATGTCGATGCTTTGTCAGTAACATAGGGAGTGATTTTGGATAAACAGAGGGAAGGAGCGATCGATCACCCAATCACATTTGCAAGTTGAAAGTTGTATATTGCAGAAAGAAACTATACAACGACAAAGAGGGAAGGCTTGGAAATGGTGTACGCATTACAAAAATTATTCCACTACCTGCTGGGAAGACATTTCAAAATGTTTATGGATCACTCTAGATTATGTAATGTCCCCATTCAAATAATTGCATAGTAGCAGAAGTCCATCAATCCTACTAGTTCCTTAGGTTGGATGGATACATTTGGAATTTTAAAAAAGGAGCTAATAAATGATGTCGAGACATTAGAATAGAATAAATATTTAATAATGGAGCTAATTAAATAAATACAAGAGAAAATTGAAGTGGCGATGGATCATGGAGACACATGGATATTATGGGGCCCACGCAAGCTACAATTTATGTGCCACATGGCATCCTCCTCTTATAATTTCAAATCCATAAGAATCCTAATGTTCTTGGATGAGTTAGAAGGCTAATACACTTGGCCATATGCATCATAGGTTGAATTTGGAAAGAAATGTAACTTACATGGGAGAGGAAGAGTCAAATGGGAGATTATTGGACACGTGTGCTAGATTCCCTAACATCTATGACACCAATGATGAAGATGATATGACATTTATAAAATATTGTTTTCCTGTTTGGTACAGAAAACAAGGCAGAAATTTTCTCTTTCGGATTGAGATAAGTTGGTCTGAAAAATTCTGAGTTTTGCTGTAAATTTCCTAATAATAAAATCTCTCTCTCTGATTGGTTTTCCCCTTGTGGGTTTTTCCAGGGCCATTGGCTGAAAATATTTGTGTTCTATGTGTTGAATGGTGTGCTCATATTTATTTTTTGTCAGTGAAAAATTGTAGTTTTAGCAGTGTTTTAAAGTCTGAAAATTTCATGTTTATTTCCAACACTTTTATTTTACGAGAATGTCATAAACAGAGTTAAATTTTACTTGAAACCAGTGGCTGAAAACTAGTGAAAAATATACATGGTATCAGAGCTGAGTTGGGAAGAAAACTAAATTTTAGCAGTGAAATAGTCATTTCTAGAATTCAGAGAAAACTTTTGTTACAATAGTACATTTTTCTGAAACTTGTTCTTTGGGAAAAATGACTTCTGTTGGGTTGAGAAGTGAAGATAGAATAGATGGGCTAGTGAATTTTTTCTCATGGAAGGCCAGGATATTTCTTTTGTTGAGAGAGAATGAGTTGTGGGATGAGGCAGTTAACAACACTACTGCTCACCCCATTGTCATTCCAAGTGCTACCACTGATGTAGTAGCACATGCAGCCTTTACGAAGAAGGACAATAAATCCATGAGGATTATTTTGGATGCTATTAAAGATCTATTGTAGCTGCAACAATTTCCCAAAATTCCAAAAAATTTTAGGACCCTCCTTTGTTTGGATTAGTTCAATTTTCTTCTTTGAGTTGGTCTAATAATGATTTCTCAGAATGATTTTCTAATGCTTGAATTGATTTACCACTTGTTGGATTCTCCCTCTAGCACTTGAAATAATCCACTATTTGATCAAGCTTTATCGGTGCCTTTGAATGCATTTGAAGAATTCCTGGATCGGAAGTTATTTGGTTAAGTGCCCCGCCGTTGCGGATGGATAATCGGTTTTGTCTTTGATTTTCTTTCCGACCCGTTGTTTTCGCATCGGCTGCTGTTTGGTTTTGCATTGGAACTCTTATTACTTCTTCTTCCGCAGTTGCGAACATTAGGCTGCTTCCTCTCCCGATCATTGCTTAAATGTTTCAATTCCTGCTTTGTTGTTTTCGCCAATCTCGTAAGTCATGGGCTTCCGTCGTTGCGGCTGCGAAAAGCTTTATTTTTTCGGTTGATTAATCGTTTTCAAATCTGACGTTGCAGAAGGTGGCACGTTTTACTCTTCTGCCGTTGCGGCTGCGAAAGGCATAACCCTTCCGATCTTTAGTCATCCACTCTTCCGATTCGGGTCGTGTTTGGCGGGGCGTGATATCATTTTGGTATCCACCATTGTGGCTGCGTTTCTGCTTTCGTTTCGATGTTAGAAATCCGACGCGTGGTTATTTGTCACCCAGTTATTTCCGCCATTGCGGATGGATCTATGGGTTGGTCTTCCACCGTTGCGGAAGGAAATACACTTTCGTCTTCCGATCCAAATGTCTCCGACGTTCGAGATTTTGACTTTTCCCCGCCACCCATGTTGACTATATATAGATGGGGTTGGGATTGTTGGATTATATTATTATTCTACACGTTTTTCGACCGTTACCGTTCCAGCTGTCAAAATCGTTGCTGTCGCTCGCTTGCGTTCGCCTGGTCCCCCGTTTTCGGTACACGTAGTCCAGGTGTCTCAACCGTAAAGCTCGATAGGCCTCTCCATGCCGGTTATGCTACAATGCCAGGTAGGCTAGTACTTACGTTTCCCCATTCCGATTGAGCATTTGATGAGGTTTTCCACGGTTAGGTTTTGGTTGTGGTCATTTTCTTCACCTCGTTAGATACCTGCATATAGTAGAGGGGGGGTCGTATTATGACTGTTAGCACGGGCGTTTTGACCCGCGGAGTAGTATTTTTCCTGCGGTCATTTGTTTGCAACCTTGCGCGTAGTAAATGGGGGTTTGGTGCAGACGGTCGTTACGCCGTCTGCACCAAGCTGCCCTGTGTGATGATGATTTTGCAGGGGAAGGTCTTTGTGGTTTTCCTAGAGCATATGGTGGTTCCCCCCTTTTGTTGTGATTTTCATATTAACCGCATCCTCGAATAGCAAGCGTTTCGCCACACTGTTCCGCGCACAGTCGATTTTAAACCCTAACCGGTGGAGGGGATATGTCACAGATTTTAGCTTGTTAGCCATAAATCACATGGGTAGTGGTTTTGTTCAAAAATCCACTAAAGGCTTGCATATTTTTCCCCTGTCTGTCCCGCGCAGCGAAATGATAATGGCACCCACAGAGAGCGGAGGTTTTAGTCGTGTTAATGTAAATGTTTTTCCCGCGAACAGCACGAGTCTTCTTCATTTTTTTTTATAGATTTCATTCCTGCTAGATTTTATTGTTAGAAATGTTCTGGTATTGAAAAGCGGGGATAGTTTGCATATATGTGCTTTATTTGACTGATTTCCATCATGCTAGACATAGACAAAGTCACTGAACACTGCACATTGTGTTTCAATGGTTCTGGTAGTTAGGCCATTTCTGCTTATATATATGCATATATTTGCTTCATTGACTGATTGCTATCATGTTAAGCATAGAAGAAAGGACACACTACACATTGATGTCTACAAGTTTGTCACTCAGCCAAAATGGCTTAATGTTACAATTTTATGACAGGAAGAGTTCGCAATGTCAAAGAGGCAAAAGAAGAAGGCCCCTGTGGTCGAGGAAGAGCCCGAAGTAGAAACTGTCACCAAAACAGAATATATATATGAGGACACTAAGCGTATTTTTGGTGTTGAACCTGAATACCAGTGGGGGGAAATATATAGACTGATCACACGCAGAGAGGTTCCTGACATGGGCTTAGAAGAAGAATCCATATATGCCAACATAGAAAGATCTTCACTGATGAAGATCGCCACCAAACCAGAGTTGTTCCCGTGCTCTGAAGTAATCGGTTAGATTCTTCCCTGGGCAGATGTCACAACAATGATTCTGGAAAATGTTGAAAGACATGGCTATGCTGCATATAGCCCTGGATATGTAGCGTTGGCTTACCACCTGCCAGAAGCCCAAGTATTTTTATCTGATGATTGGTTGAACAACATTAGAATGGACCTGGTAGAGACTCTTAAAAAAATGTTGTTGCAGGGAAAACATTACAGATATAGACCGATGAGTGATTACGATATGGCAAGCTTAAGGGCCCCCTATAGGTTCATAGCTTTAATGCTGAACATGATTTTTGGAAGAGCACATGGTAGGTTCTTTAAGTTAGAATGGATCCCAATCATTTTTTATGTTGCAACCCAGGGGACAATTTTCAACTGGGCCAACATTGCATCAAATAGTCTTTCAGCTTGCTTGGCTTCAGCTTTGGGAGGAGTGTCCCAAAAGAGGTCTGAATTCTTTATGAGTTCCATACTTGTAGACTGTATATTGTGCAATCAGCCTTTCCCCGACCTCAGGTGCATCTGGGATAGGGAAAGAATGCCTGTCTATTCTGCTTATAAACCACTATGGGCACATAAATATCACAGCCATTACTGAGAAGTCTGTGAACACTTCATCATGCCCTTATACACGCTCATTTTCCTAAAAGAGTGTGATTGTATGTTAGAGGAGGCACTGCAAGTAATAGAGGAGTATGCAGACTACTATTTGAATGAAAATGGTCTATACTTCAGGATGTTTGGAGGTTCAAGAGCTCCTTCCCTGCTTCCTAAATACGCCACTGATTACATCATCCACAAGGAGGAAGTTAGGCAAGTCTTCTTAGATGGCATAGGGAGTTTCTTGTTTGAGCATAAGAAGACTGCCTATCCTCCTTTTCCCTTCAAGTTAGGAAGCCACAGATTCACCAGGGTGAAGAAAGTGAGTGAATTTGTAGTAGAATTAGAAATGTTTCATTTTGGCGAGATGCCATTCCATTGAAATGACTCCCAAGGTAAAGTAGCTGAGCATTGCAAAGAAAACAATGTACACTTTGAGTACACCCACCATTGGGATAGGGAAGAATCTGTCTTCCGCAATGCACTGAATATGACAGCCTTGAGGAGGAGGTTCAAGAAAAAGATAGTCACCAAAGGTGGGAAGGGAGATGAACAAGCAAAAGCTGAGGAAGAAGCCAAGAGAAGAAATGAGGAAGCCCAAAGATTGGCACAGGAAGCTGCAAGGTGGTTGCACACAGAAGAAGAAGAGAAAAGAAAGGCTGCTCAGGAAGCAGCTGAGAAAGCAGGAGAAGCAGCTAAGAACGAGGAAGAAGAAAAGAAAAGGAATCTTGATGAGGAGCTACAAAAAGAAAGAAGTAGAAAGACTTAAGCTGACACAGACAGAAACGGAGCAGTCAGCTTCTGATACAACCGGAAAATAGACCCAAGAAATGGAGAACCCCATGTTGTAGGATCCACAAGCACCTACTGCCATCACACCCATGGTACCCACTCTCAAGATGGTCCCTTTTGTGCAGAAAAAAGGAGAAGAAATCCCTGATTTCAATACTGTTTTCTACGACTGGGAAACAAAGAGGATAGTGAAGAGAACAGAAAGGAGGATTGAAACAAGAGTTCTGCCTGGTAAAATGATAACGGATATAGCTGTTGTGTTGGGAACAGATCGGGATCCGAGGTTCACCATTAGAGCCAGAGCAACACTAATTCAAGCTTCGGAAGATAATGTGGACAGGATCATGATAGACTTGGAGCTATCTAACAAATCCTCTGCTCAATTGAAAGACACCTCGAGGAAAGAGAGAGAGGAAGGAAATAGGCTGAAGCGGAAGTATGAAGACATGCAGAGGGAGATAAAGGCTTCTAAGGCTGAATTGCAGGCCCTCCAAGTAGAAAGACAGGTCAGAGAAACAACACAAGAATGCCTGGATAAAGTGCAGAAAGAATATCAAGAGCTAAATATGGAAAAGGAATGGCTGCAGGAAAAGGTAGAAGAGCTAGAAGAGCAGCAAAAGATTATCTTGGAGGCCAATGAGCTGCACACCCAGGAATAGGAAAAGAAACATCAAGAGTAGATTTATTCTCTAACAACTGCTTTGGAGGAAGCAAGGGAGTAGCAGGTTAACCTCCAACCTTTCAAAGAGCATGTTTTGGCCCAAAAGGCTAAGATGCTGCAGCTACAGACTGCTGTAGAAGAGGAGAGACGTAAAGTACTACAAATAGATGGCCAATTGGAGGAAATCCTGGAAACCTCCTCTTAATTTGTAGATCAATCTCAGGACATCCTTGAAGTCCTGACTGTAAGAATGGAAAGGCTTGAAAACAATGAAGAAACTCCAGCAGAACTGCCATCAAAGGATACACAGGCCCTCAAGCGGGATTATGACTTGCTGGAATTTGCTATAAATACCGCGGAGGAGCATGCACCGAGTTTTTCAGAAGGATTCTCATTACCTACAACCGGTGCCAGATAGAGGATGAGTACAGGCTTGAGGCTTTCCCGAATCACAATGCCTTTGTGGAGATGTTGTAGAAGAGATACCAGGAGGAGGAAGCTAAAGTACAACATATTAAAGCCCTGGATGATCAGATCTTGAGGAGCAAAGTAGATCATTCAGCTATCAGCGTGCAGTTTCTGGAGGATCAGCTTCGATTGAGTGCAGCCAGGATTGAGGCTATAAAGAACCAGGCTGCTAAGTTTGAGATCAATATTCAGTTTTTAGAGCCTTGTACATTTGAGGGCATTGCCTTTGAAGCTTCGGCATGGAAGAAATTTCTAGATGCCCAAGTGGGACCCTCCTCGTAAAGGATTGGTCACTTTTTGTAATGTGTAACATTTTGTAAAAACATTTGAGAAAAGTCAAGCGTTGTGAAATGAAGAGTTGGGAAGCCCAACCGTCTCACCCTTTTGTATAAATGTAGAAATCTTAGAAGGGAGCAAAGGCTTTTTCCCAGTTAGACATGAAAAGCGATATTGTAAGAAGAACTACTTTTTTTTGCAATAAAGAGTAATTGTTTGCCTGTTAGAGAAAGACTGGTGGCACTTTCAAATGTTATGCTGTGGATGGTGGAAAGATGAACTATTTTATTTTTTCAGCTTTTGTCCATTAACCGTGAGATCGTTCTAACTCTTAGAACCTATGTTCTTGTTTAAATGGTTTCTGGTTTATTTTGTGGAATTACCACCATGAGCAATGTAAGCTGTTCATAAAACAATTGGCTATCTAATTGTTGAAATATCTTTTATCGTTCATGTGTTGTAGAAAGAAACATCAGCTACCTGTAATTTCTCTTTATAATGCATGCACAATACACATTACTCATAATTAAGTTACAGTTTGCTCCCCGGGGATAGATAGATAGATAGTTAGTTTTATTTCATTACTGCATATGTGATTGAGATGCTTGTGAGTGCTAAGACAAGAGGTAAGAACCTGCGCTTCACATTGTGACTCTCCCTCGCATCCTTATCACCCTGCATGGTTAATTAGGCATGTGCATATCATACTTAAATCAAAATACAAAAATACATGGTGGACCAGGCCGCAACCGGTAAAACCTTTGTTTTTTGTTACTTTGACCTACGATAGCTGGACCGCAAACCGGACGGATTCCCTATACCAAACAGTCACGGGCTAGTTGGGAACGTTGACTGGGGAGAATCTCTTTCTGTTGTTGCCTGCAAATTTCCAGGCCTCAACAAGATCATGTTATTCCTCACATTTATGGGAAGGATCATGCACATGAGATGTGGATTGCTTTGATTAGGTTGTTTCAGAGTACAAATGAAAACATGAAGATGGTGCTTAGAGAGAAGCTGAAGAACATCAAGATGGTTAAAGGTGAGATGTGTATGAATTATCTTACTAGGATCTCTCAAGTGAGAGATGATCTTTCAATTGTTGGGTTGGTGATTATTGGTCCTGAGTTAGTGCGGGCGACCCTGAATCGGGTGACTGCACCTTGGGCTATGTTTGTTCAAGGATTGGTGGCCATAGAGAACTTGCCATCTTGGGATAGAGTATGTGATTAATTTTTTCAGGAGGATACTTGATCCAGATGGATATTGGTGGCCACCCACCTATTCCACTGGCTCAAAACAATTGTCCATTGTGGCAATTTCCTAGTTACTTTTCTACAGTTTTCCGGGTCCTTAACTTCTGGGGCCGTTTTGAGGCCATAAACAATTTTTTTTGGATATTCAGGGCCAAATGGTTGCCATCGGCATTCATTTGGTCAACCAAAATTTGTAAATATTAGACAGGCCTTTCCAACAAGCTATCGAACACCCAAATTGAAGATCGTATGCAAAAGTTATGACCCCTGGAAGTTGACTATTCAACTTACCACCTTCGGGCCGCAAACTTTATGACGGTTCATCTTCTAGGGTTACATTTTGGACTTTTGGGGTTCTCACCTCATTCTTATTATAAATAGGCCCCTTTGGACTCATTTTGTATTCAGCTTGGCATGAATGAGGGTAGCAGCCACATCTCTTCGCAGAGATAGCTACCACCATTCTAGCAATTGTATTACAGTCTGTTCTATTCCGCCATTTAATAGAATATGGGTTTACTGTATCATTGTTATCTTTGCAAAATGTCTGTTATTATGATTCTGTATATGTTCTTTCATTTCATTCACGCCTAAATCTGGATCAGTGGTATTACAACAATCTGGTCTTTGATTGTTTCTCGGTGCATGTCCCCGACGAGGTCCAAGTATGGAGAGTTTGGTCTCGAACTAGTTTCACTTGATCATTCTTGCCGTCCTAAACGATCTCCCATGGAGGAAGAAAATAGAGATGATGGAGTAGGAGATCCTATCAAGTCGCTACTCGAGGAATCCCTCGAGCGACAGAGGAACGAGATGATGGATAGTTTCACCCAAATCCTTCTACAAATGCCGGCTGCGGCAAGTGCATCTTCAACAAGAAGCCGGTTCAGGGATGCAACTCCATTCAAGGTACAAGTTAAATTTGATATTCCTTTATTTGAAGGAAATATCGATGCAGATGCCCTGGATAATTGGCTGAATGTTCTAGAAGGTTATTTTTCTGTCCACAAATTTTCTGACAGAGAAAAGATCACCTTTGTGCTCCTTAAGGCAGTCCCCCATGTCTAAAATTGGTGGGGTACTTATTGTGAGCAAAAATCATTAGATGAGTCTAGAATGTTTGAAACAAATCCCACTTGGGCCTCTTTCATAGATACTATCAGGGATCAGTATTACCATGTGGGAAACTATGATGACCAGTACACAAAATGGACCATTCTGCATCAAGAAAGGGACCAGATGGTGTCGGAGTACACCAACAAATTTCATACCCTGCAGATAAAACTGAGTATCAAAGACTCCAAGCGGAACCTAATCCTGAAATATCACAGTGGTCTACATCGGTACATCCGAACTGAGATGGACTTCCTTGACATCTCTTCACTTGGATCTGCCTATCGGTATGCTGTCAAAATTGAGGAGAAATTTATACAAAAGAACAAGCGAGACTCTAGACCTGCGAATCCATCACAGAAGCAAGGCAAGGGAAACCTTGGCCCGCAAAACACAGCAAAATAAAACAACAACCAGTCCCTACAACAAGCAAAGAAGGGAGATCGAAAGACAAAGAAGGACACTGGTAAGTGGTGCGAATTTCATAAAATCCCTTGGCACAACACTGATGAATGTCGCTCAAAGCAGTCATTAGTGGCTGAGATCAAATCTTCAGAATCAGATACTGATTCTGATTCTGAACCCGATGCCACAGCCACACACAATGGGAGGCAGATCATTGATGTAGACCCCACTGCCACCGTTGCTACCGCACAGATTCAACTAGAGGATACTGAAGAGTCAGAGGCAGAGGAGCACCTATTCCACTCGCAGATGTGGGTGAAGGGAATGCCTCTACATTTTGTTGTTGACAACGACAGCCAAAAGAACCTGATCTCAGCAAAAGTCGTCAAGATATTGGAGCTTCTGACAACACCACACCCGCAACCTTACAGCATCGGTTGGCTAAGCCAAGGACGAGGTATCCGCATTACTTAGCAATGCCTCCTACCATATGGCATCAAGCCTTTCAAAGACAAGGTACTGTGTGATGTGGCCCCACTTGAATTATGTGATGTTCTTTTAGGACAACCCTATATGTGGAAGCGTCATGCTGTATATGAGTCACGGCCTCGCAGTGTCATTGTCACTTTGGGAGGACAACTATACCAGATCCCAGAGACATTTGCACCTGCTACATTCTCACAGGGTAGGAAGATAAGCTCCCACACCAGAAAATTATTCCTCTTCACAACTGCATCTGAAGGAGAACATAAGATCACAGAGACCTCCACACCCTCTACACAGGGTGTCTCTGCTCATCAGACACAAGAAGAATACAGAGCCATTGTTTCCTCATCTATCCGAGTACCTCTACGATGCAAGGCCACACATTCAAGGTGCTCATCCAAAAACAAATCATCCACATAGCAATTACAACCCTCTTGGAATGCCAAAGAAAAGCAGCCTCTTCACTTCAGCAAATGTCGCACCAGGAGATCAACTCAACACACAGTTCGAGATATGATATGGGATTCGACAAAATGGAGACCATTGCTTCCTAAGGAGGGAGGATTGATCTAGATGGAGATCGGTGACCACACACCTATTCCACTAGCTCAAAACAATTGTCCATTGTGGAAATTTCCTAGTTATTTTTCTACAGTTTTTCGGGTCCTAAACTTTTGGGGCCGTTTTGAAGCCCTAAACGACATTTTTTGGATATTTGGGTCCAAATGGTTGCCATTGGAATTCATTTTTCCAACCAAAAGTTGTAAATCTTATAACGAGCTATCGAACGCCCAAATCGGAGATAGTATGCAAAAGTTATGACCCCTGAAAGTTGACTGTTCAACTTACCACCTTGGGGACGCAAACTTTATGACGGTTCATCTTCTAGGGTTACGTTTTGGAATTTTGGGGTTCTCACCTCATTCTTATTATTAATAGGCCCCTTTGGCCTCATTTTGTATTCATCTTGGCACGAATGAGCGTAGCAGCCACATCTCTTCGCAGAGATAGCTACCACCATTCTAGCAATTGTATTACAGTCTATTCTATTTCTGCCATTTAATAGAAAATGGGTTTACTGTATATTTGTTATCTTTGTAAAATGTCTATTATTATGATTCTGTATATGTTCTTTCATTTCGTTCACACCTAAATCCGGATTAGTGGTATCAGAGCAATCTGCTCTTTGATTGTTTCTCGGTGCATGTCCCCGACGAGGTCCGAATATAGAGAGTTTGGTCTCGAACTAGTTTCACTTGATCATTCTCGCCATCCCAAATGACCTCCCATGGCGGAAGAAAAGAAAGAGGATGGAGCAGGAGATCATATCAAGTCACTGCTCGAGGAATCCCTCGAGTGACAGAGGAACGAGATGATGGATAGTTTCACCCAAATCCTTCTACGAATGCCAGCCGCGGCAAGTGCATATTCAACAAGCAGCCGGTTCGGGGATGCAACTCCCTTCAAGGTACAAGTTAACTTTGATATTCCTTTATTTGAAGGCAATATCAATGCAGATGCCCTAGATAATTGGTTGAATGTTCTAGAAGGGTATTTCTCTGTCCACAATTTTTTCGATAGAGAAAAGATCACCTTTGCGCTCCTTAAGGCAGTCCCCCATGTCCAAAATTGGTGGGGTACTTATTGTGAGCAAAACTCATTAGATGAGTCTGGAATGTTTGAAACAAATCCCACTTGGGCCTCTTTCATAGATGCTATCAAGGAGCAGTATTACCCTGTGGGAAACTATGATGACCACTACACAAAATGGACCATTCTGCGTCAAGAAAGGGACTAGACGGTGTCGGAGTACACCAACAAATTTCATACCCTACGGACAAAACTGAGTATCAAAGACTCCGAGCAGCACCTAATCCTGAAATATCGCAGTGGTCTACATTGGTACATCCGAACTAAGATGGACCTCCTAGACATCTCTTCACTTGGATTTGCCTATCGGTATGCTGTCAAAATCGAGGAAAAATTTCAACAAAAGAACAAGCGAGACTCTAGACCTGTGAATCCACCGCAGAAGCAAGGCAAGGGAAACCTTGACCCACAGAACATAACAAAAGAAAACGACAACCAGTCCCTGCCACAAGCAAAGAAGGGAGATCGAAAGACAAAGAAGGACACTGGTAAGTGGTGTGAATTTCATAAAAGCCCTTGGCACAACACTGATGAATGTCGCTCAAAGCAGTGATTAGTGGCCGAGATCAAATCTTCAGAATCAGATCCTGGTTCTAATTCTGAACCCGATGCCACAGCCGCACACAATGGGAGGTAGATCATTGATGCAGACCCCACTTCCATTGTTGCTACCGCATAGATTCAACTAGAGGATACTGAAGAGTCATAGGCAGAGGAGCGTCTATTCCACTCGCAGATGTGGGTGAAGGGAATGCCTCTACATTTTTTTGTTGACAACGACAGCCAAAAGAACCTGATCTCAGTAGAATTCGTCAAGAGATTGGAGCTTCCGACAACACCACACCCACAACCTTACAACATCGGTTGGCTAATCCAAGGACGAGGTATCCGCATTACTCAGCAATGCCTCCTACCATATGGCATCAAGCCTTTCAAAGATGAGGTACTGTGTAATGTGGCCCCACTTGAAGTATGTGATGTTATTTTAGGACAACCATATATGTGGAAGCGTCATGCTGTATATGAGTCACGGCCTCGCAGTGTCATTGTCACTTTGGGAGGACAACTCTACCAGATCCCAGAGACAGTTGCACCTGCTACAGTTTCACAGGGTAGGAAGATAAGCTCCCACACCAGAAAATTATTCCTCTTCACAACTGCGTCTGAAGGAGAACATAAGATCACAGAGACCTCCACACCCTCTGCATAGGGTGTCTCTGCTCATCAGACACAAGAAGAAGACAAAGCCATTGTTTCCTCATCTATCCGAGTACCTCTACGATGCAAGGCCACGCATTCAAGGTGCTCATCCAAAAACAAATCATCCACATAGCAATTACAACCCTCTCGGGATGCCAAAGAAAAGTAGCCTCTTCACTTCAACAAATGTCGCACCAGGAGATCAACTCAACACACAGTTTGAGATATGGTACGGGATTCAACGCAATGGAGACCATTGCTTCCTAAGGAGGGAGGATTGATCCAGATGGATATCGATGGCCACCCACCTATTCCACTGGCTCAAAACAATTGTCCATTGTGGCAATTTCCTAGTTATTTTTCTACAGTTTTTTGGGTCCTAATCTTTCGGGGCCGTTTTGAGGCCCTAAACGACATTTTTTTGAGATCTGGGGCCAAATGGTTGCCATCAGCATTTATTGGCTAACCAAAAGTTGTAAATCTTAGACAAACCTTTCCAACGAGCTATCGTATGCAAAAGTTATGACCCTGGGAAGTTGACTGTTCGACTTACCACCTTGGGGCCGCAAACTTTATGACGGTTCATCTTCTAGGGTTACATTTTGGACTTTTGGGGTTCTCACCTCATTCCTATTATAAATAGGCCCCTTTGGCCTCATTTTGTATTCATCTTGGCACGAATGAGCGTAGCAGCCACATCTCTTCGCAGAGATAGCTACCACCATTCTAGCAATTGTATTACAATTTGTTCTATTTCCGCCATTTAATAGAATATGGGTTTACTGTATCTTTGTTATCTTTGCAAAATGTTTGTTATTATGATTCTGTATATGTTCTTTCATTTCGTTCACGCCTAAATCTGGATCAATACTCATAGGGGTTTCTTGAATTGCAGTGGTTTGACTAGTAGGGGAAATGAGGAGGATGTGGCATTGACAGCGAAGGGAAAGAAGAAGAGAAAGAAGGGTCCCAAGAAGGGTGGGTCCAAGCAGTGGCATGATGGGGAGAAGAAGGATATGAGCACTGTGAAGGGCTTTGCATGTCACAAGATGGGACACTATGTTGCTTTGTGTCTGAACAAGAAAAAGAAGAAGCAGCAACAGACAGTCGCTTCAGCTGATATCGATGATTTTGCAACACAATTTTAGAGTGAGTTTTCACTATGCACTGAGCATATTGAGAGAGAGAGAGCATCCATTCTCACCAGTGCGGATGTTGACAGACAGAGGGACTTTTCCTGTGTGACAGACCATTCTTACAGTGCATCTACTTCCAGCACTTGGTACATAGATAGCAGAGCCTCGAGTCACATGATAGGTGCTCGTGAGATGTTCTCTGAGCTTTCATAGAAAGATAGAGATGTGTAGGTTGTGTTGGGAGATGACTCAGTATTCAGTGCAGTTGGACGTGGGACCATTACATTTCAAAGGGATTCCATTAGTCCCATGGTATTGCGGGATGTATTGTATGTACCTGGGTTGAAGAAGAACCTAGTGTCAGTTTCCATGATCGAGGATCAGGTTCTTGGGGTGTCTTTCATATATGGACATGTGCATATGTTTCCCAAGACTGCAGGACCATCTGCTTTAGTTTCCATTGGAGCGAGATGTGAGAAACTGTATAGGCTCTTGTTTCAGCTGCAACATGCTTTAGCACATAGCAGCAACAGTGAGTTGTGTCAGCTTTGGCATAGGAGGATGGATCACTTGCATCATCCAGCCTTGGGGTTGTTGAGACACATGGTTACGAGATTACCAGAGTTCAGCACAGGGCAGAGTGATGTGTGTAGGGGGTGTGCTTTGGGAAAGTAGACCAAGACTATTTTTTTGAGCAGTGATAGCAGGTCAGCTGGTACTCTTAACTTGATACATTCAGACTTATGCAGACCTATGTCTTTTGTGTCTTTGAGAAGATATACGTATTATGTGGCATTCATTGATTATGATTCTAGGAAGACCTGGATGTACTTTCTGAAGAGAAAGAAGTCCGACGGAGTCTTGCAGAGGTTCCAAGAGTTCAAAGCTCTTGTGGTGAACCAAATAAGGAGGAAGATCTGAGTCTTGAGATCGGATAAAGGGGGTGAGTATACCTCCAAGGAGTTTGATGGATTTTGTAGGCAAGAGGGGGTCTGGAGATAGTTGATAGTTTTGTATACTCTAGAGAAGAATGGAGTAGCAGAGAGGAAGAATTGGTCTATTATTGGAGCAGCCTGAGCTATGCTACATGACCAGTCACTTCCTTTATTTCTCTGGGATGAGGCTTGCAATGACGTTGTATATCTTCAGAATAGGAGTCCCCATCGGGAAGTGGGGAATATGACACATGAGGAGTGCTGTTTAGGAAAGAAACCTGAATTTGGCCATTTTTGTATATTTGGTAGTCTGACTTACTCTCATGTCCCTTCAGAGAAGAGGACAAAGTTGGATCCCACTGCAGAGAAGGGAATCTTTGTGGGTTATGATGAGACTGTGAAGGCCTTCCATATTTACCTTCCCTTTCAGAGGTGTTAGTGCTAGAAATTGTTCCTAGACTACCACAAGAACAAGCTGACATAATCTGAAAATGAAATAGAATAAAATTGGTTTTTAGGGTTTTGGTTTATGGTTTTGATTTTAAAAACTTCATCCGCAAGGAGGAAATAAACATCCACAAGCTAATGCAGAAATGAATCATGCAAGTTGGATAAACTGGGGATGAAACACATCCCAATAAGCCATAAACATTACAAATGAAATACTAATTCCACCCTGCACAGGCTACAAGCATTTACATGAATAAACCTTTAAATAGGAAATGAAATTGTAGACTAAGCAATCAACCAAATCAGAAATGAAAAAGCATGACAGGTAAAAGGGCTTATCAGTTTATATATAATCAATAATAGTCATCCACTTACATAAGAGTTATAAATGCTAGCTTGAGAAATCAAATCTCCAAAAGCCTCTCCTTGAGTGAAAAATCCCACCACAAAACTGTATGTTTGTCTTCCATTTATCATTACAAAGGTAAACTAGTTCCATAACTACCTTCTAGGTCAAAATTTGAAATAGTTACATCAATTAGTTACATGATAACTTAAAATATTTAAAGATAATTAACCCAAAAATAGCAAATCAGATTTGGGGAAATTTGGTGAATTTCTGAAAATTTGGGTCTCAAAGACACCTTCATATCTCTCGATCCAAGACACCTGTGAAAAAAATAAGAGAGTTTTTTTTAAATGAGTCTATTATTAACAAAAAACTCTCTTGGTTTTTAAAAATTCCCCTTCAACTGATCGGAATACGTGCTAGAAATTTGTGACTAAAATAGGAAATTATTAAATAATTCAAACCCTGAAAATAGGCCACAAAGATGAACTTGAATCTCTCAAATGGTAATAGCTGTTGTAAAACTAAGAGAGGTTTTTGTGAATGAGTCTATTTTGGACAAAACCCTTTTTTGTTTTTCCAGAATTAGTTTCCATCACCTCGTAATATGCTCCCAATAATAATGACAAAAACAGAAAAAACAGAGCTGCTACAGGAATCTCCTCATAAAAATATTTGACAAAGGACTAAAAAATGAGGGTTAGATTATACAGAAAACTTGGAATAAACTTTTATTATAATTTTTTGAGAGCTTAAAGATATAAATATTAATTAATAAGCCCAAAAGACAAACCTTAAAAATAAATTAATGAAATAATTCAACCATTAAAATCATTAAATCCAACAAAAATTACTGCTTGTCAAAAGTTATTAACATGAACATAAAATGTAAAATCATTTTAAACCAACGGTTGAAAATTAGGACAAAAAGAACAGATAAACTAAGAGCAAGATCTAGTTATAACATCTGGCTCTTGCTGTGGGATGAAATCCTCCTTGTGAGGCTCCAAGAACCTGTAGACCTTGTTCCTTATTCATTGGGTGATGGAGTCATTTAGCAAATCTCTACAACTTTCTCAAACTCTGAACACATACCTCTGAAATGACAAAATACTACTACAAACCAGCATACTGAAAATAATCTACATGCTCATATAGCAAGATCATTCTGCTATTTACTCCTTCTAATCAGAGGAAACAACCCAATCAAGTGTAATCATACTTACAGTGAAGCCAAGAAACCATTTGACTGAAAATCATAATTCCATGCATGCTATTGTTTGAGAAAACCCATAAAAGATGTGATGAATGCAATAAAGAGTCTGTAGGAAGCTGATACTTATGACTGGAAATGGGAAGTATGCCAAAAGTTGGAGCATTAGAAGCCTTTGAAAAATACAACTCCATCCAAGAAGCCACAGGATCATGAAATTTCCGATTTAAAACTTCAATGTCTTCATTATATTCATCATAAAGTGAAGCATTCTCTTCTTCTCCATTGTTGTTCTTTTTAAACTTTGGCTCAAGAATGGAAACCAAGGGCTTTTCAAACTACTTCTTCACCTTTAAATAAAACCCTTGATCAAAACTTCAACAAATAAAATTATGAAAGTGACCATAAATCAAGAATGGCAGCTTATTTCTTATATCAATAGTAAGAGGTTGAAGAGCAACAACTTCTTCTTCATAACATGATAATCTCATAGCAGTAAATAGGAAATTTCTACTATAATCCACTGAAAATAGATTATCATCGAAAAAGTCAGAAAAATGATATGAAGAATCAACACAAGCGTCATTTATATCCTTGTTCATATGAAAATCTGAAAATGATGAAGAAAACTGTCTTAAATTTGAATGATACCTACATTCTTCTCCCTGTTCATAAGCTTGTATATCTTCAACATGAGCCTGATCTTGAAGCATTTTGCAAGCTCGGATGTTCTCCTCCACTCCTTTTGAATCCTCAAACAATTGTCTTAAATCCGATGATTTCCTTTCTAACATGAAAAAAACAAGATATGAATGTTGAGCCATAACATAATATACCATAGCAAGTTTTTCCCAGGGTCTGATCTCCGTAGGCATACTGATATAAAAACTTTGAAACTTCCAATTAAATTTAGTAATTAGCTCATCATTCTCCCTTTTCAAACTATAAAATTTAGAAAGAAATTGATCATAAGATTTATTCTTACCCCAATACTTGAAAAAGACATCATGTAACTCTTCCCATGATCCAATTGAATCAGCTTTTAAATTTCGGAACCAAAACCTAGCATCTCCAGCAAAGGATTTCGAAAATAACCTCATGACAACATCCTCATGCATGATTTCAAAATTATCAATGAAATTATGAAAAGATCCTAAATGCTTCTCTGTTGTAATATGGTCTTTTCCAGTAAAATGGGGAATATATTCAACAAAGTAGGAAGGGTAAGGATGTAAGAGAGATGGTATCCTAAGAGGTTTAAACATTTTCTGTCTGAGTCTAGACTGAAAATCTGTGAGTTGAAAATGAGGTTCAACAATCTGTTTGCAAGTTTTAGCAGTGATGGTAGAAGGTAATAGATCAGTTTTATTCTCTACAAGATGACCAGGTTCAAGAGATATGGGTATATGTATATCATGTTGCACATGTATTTCAAATGAAGGAATAGGATCAACATTAATAAAACAAGAAGAATGCAGACTTTCTTCTTCCAAAGAGGGATATGTACCTGAAGGTTTATGATCATCGAAATAGACAAAACAAAAAAGAATTCTTTTGACATGCAATGGGAAAGACATGAAAGAATTAATGAATAAGAACAAAACCTCATGGAGGAAAGTAACAAGATGATACCCAGTCTTTCCATTTGGCTTCTTCATTTTTATGTCAACAAAATTCTCCTTGCAGTGGAATCTTTAATCGTGGAGTCGCCGGTGAAAAATTGTAGTCTAAAAGATTTTTTGACTTTGTTCACCTCTCAAAATCAGATGAATAATGATATCCTAGGGAAGATATAGTTCAACTTTGTCCCCAGCAACGATGCCAAAGATGTTAGTGCTAGAAATTGTTCCTAGACTACCACAAGAACAAGCTAACACAATCTCAAAATGAAATAGAATAAATTGGTTTTCAAAGTTTTGGTTTTAAAAAATTCATCAGCAAGGAGGAAATAAACATCCACAAGCTAATATAGAACTGAATCATGAAATTTGGATAAACTGGGGATCAAACACATCCTAATAAGCCATAAACATTACACATGAAATACTAATTCCAGCCACAGGCTAGAAGCATTTACATGAATAAACCTTTAAACATGAAATGAAATTGTATACTGAGCAATCCACCAGATCATAAATGAAAAATCATGACAAGTAAAAGGGATTATCATTTTATATATAAACAATAACAGTCATCCACTTACATAAGAGTTATAAATGCTAGCTTGAGAAATCAAAGCTCCAAAAGCCTCTCCTTGAGTGAAAAATCCCACCACAAAACTGTATGTTTGTATTCCTTTTATCATTACAAAGGTAAATTAGTTCCATAACTACCTTCTAGTTCTAAATTTGAAACAATTACATCAATTAGTTACATGCTAACTCAACATCTTTAAAGACAATTAACCCAAACATAGCAACTCAGATTTGGGGAAATTTGGCGAATTTATGAAAATTTGGGTCTCAAAGATGCCTTCATATCTCTCGATCCAAGATACCTGTGCAAAAAATGAGAGAGGTGTTTTTAAATGATTCTTTTATTAACAAAAACTCTATTTGTTTTTAAAAATTCCTCTTCAATTGATCGGAATATGTGCTGGAAATTTGTGACTAAAACAGGAAATTATTAAATAATTTAAACCCTAAAAATAGGCCACAAAGATGAATTCGAATATCTCAAATGGTAATAGCTGTTGTAAAATGGAGATAGGTTTTTGTGAACGATTCTGTTTTGGACAAAAACCTCTTTTGGCTTTCCAGAATTCGTTTCCATCACCTCATAATATGCTCCCAATGATAATTACAAAAATAGAAAAAACAGAGCTGCTACAAGAATCTCCTCATGAAAATATTTTACAAAGGACTAAAAAATGAGGGTTAGATTACAAAGAAAACTTGGAATAAACTTTTATTATAAGTTTTTGAAAGCTTAAAAATATAGATATTAACTAATAAGCCCAAAAGAAAAACCTTAAAACTAAATTAATGAAATAATTCAACCATTAAAAGCATTAAATCCAACAAAAATTACTGATTGTCAAAAGTTCTTAAAATCAACATAAAATGTAAAATCATTTTAAACCAACGGTTGAAAATTAGGACAAAAAGAACAAATAAACTAAGAATAAGATCTAGTTATAACAAGAGGAAAGTGGTGGTGAGAATGGATGTGAAGTATGAGGAGGAGCGAGTCTTTAGGAAGTCGAGAGAGTCAGAGTAGGGAGAGCAGCAGGTCCCTGCACCTCAGGGCATGGCACAAGTTCCATCTACATAGCAGTCAGGATCACAGGTTTCTGGGGTTATAGGACTACAGAGTGTTGACACCAGGGATTATTTTAAGGAACCATACTTATTTAAAAGTGTATAAATGTTAGCGAATATTACCAATTCTTAAAACACCAACTATAAAATGATTGGCAATATTTTTCAAAAAATATTTTAATTTCCAAGGATTTTATATCGATTATATAATAATTTGGCCATTTTTAGGGTGAAAACATATTTCCCCATCAAAATTGGGCAAAACACGGCTTCAAAAAATGCAAAATGGCGAATATTTTTTGGGAGAAAAACATCGAAAAATAGCCCACTGGGCTAAAATTCGCCCCTAAATTTATCCCTGGTTGGCACAGGTTCATCAGGTTCAGTGGTTAGGCCAGTAGGGTCTTCAGGGACAGGTGATGGGTCTACTATTACAGGTACACCTTACAGAGGATCGGGATAAGGATTACAGGGTACACCTAGTGTTGGCACACCAGCTTCAGGTTCATGAGTTACTAGGGTTTCCACATCTGGTATTTCTACAGATGATGACTGACTAGTGTGGGAGAAACCTCCAACGATGAAGGCACCTAAGTGGATTCAGGATACATTGAAGGAAGCTCAAGAGTTTGGGACACCCAAGGAGGAGGTGAGAGCCATCAAGATGCCTGAAAGATTGGACATGTTGTTGGTGGTTAGTACTGGAGATTATGAGCCTTCTATTTTTGAGGAGGCCTCCCATCATTTGGTATGGAGAGATGCCATGATGGATGAGTACCATTCCATCATGAAGAATTATGTATGGGATATTGTTTCGAGACCCGAGGGGAAGTCAGTGGTGACTTCTCATTGGATTTACAAGCTGAAGCATGTGGCATATGGGAGTGTGGAGAAGTACAAAGCTAGGTTTGTAGTAGGGGGGTTTTCATAGGTTGAGGGAATTGATTATGATGAGACTTTTGCACCGATTGCTTGGTATAATTGTATCAGGGGCTTCATCTCCATTGCACCGAAAATGGGTTGGAAGATCCATCAGATGGATGCGAAGACTCCATTTCTCAATGGGATCATCTAGGAGGAGATTTACATTGAGCAGCCTTATGGATATGAGATACATGAGAGAGAGTCTCATGTTTGCATGTTGAAGAAGGACCTATATGGGATGAATAAATATCTAAGAGCTTGGTACTCCAAGATTGATTCTTACCTGCTGAGCATGGGGCTTTAGAAGAGTGAAGCAGATCCAAATATCTACTTCATCATTGTTGGAGATGATCCACTTGTTCTTCTGCTATATGTTGATGACTTGTTTATCATAGAGAGAGAGAGACCCATTGAAACATGCAAGAAGGATCTTGTGGCAGAGTACGAGATGACTGATATTGGGATGATGCATTATTTCTTGGGATTGGAGGTTTGGTAAGAGCCTGGACATATTTTCCTGGGGAAGGGAAAGTATGCGGTTGATATTTTGATGAGATTTATGATGGAGGATTGAAGGCCTATGTCAACACCTATGATCACCAACTGGAAGAAGCTTCATGCTTCTGAGGGATATTTGGTGGATCCTACTTTATACCGTCAGCTTATCGAGTCATTGATGTATCTGGTTAACACTCAGCCACATTTGTGTTTTGCAGTGAACACTCTTAGCCAGTTCATGGTTGAGCCTAGGACTGTGCATTGGGTCATTGTAAAACATGTGTTGCGCTATCTTTCAGGAATAGTGGATTTTGGTTTGGACTACAGGAGATCAGAGGGGATTATATTGGTTGGTTATACATACTTAGATTGGGAAAGCAGTGTGGTAGACCAAAAGAGCACTTCCAGATGTTGTTTCAGTTTGGGCTCGGTAGCAGTCTCGTGGTTCAGTCAGAAGCGGAATTCCATTCCATTGATTACTGCAGAGGATGAGTACATGGCATCCATTTTGGCCAACTGCGAGGCCTTTTGGATTTGCAAGTTGTTGATGAATCTATTTGGTCATGAGCTTAGGCCTGCGGTGATTTACTGTGACAATCAGAGTTGCATCCATCTCTCTGAGAATCCAGTCTTTCATGACCGGTCAAAGCACATAGAGATCAGATATCATTTCATTTGAGACTATGTTCAGAGAGGAGCAGTCACGCTTCAATACATTTCCACTGATGAGTAGGTAGCATACATACTAATGAAATCTTTGGGGAGGGGCACGTTTGTCTTCTTCAGAGACAAGTTGGGAGTGGTGTAGAACACCTTCCTCGTTAAGAGGGAGTGTTAGTTTTGTACCTAGGGAAGTGTTCCCCTAAGTGAATTTATCCTTAGTCACTTATGAAGGGGGAAATAAAGTGACCCTTGCATTAAATGAATTAAGTGACATTTAATTTGACTTTAATGTCTAAAGTCAGTTTTTGATAAATTTAAGTGGGTGAGTGAAACTAATATTTTAGAAATAAAATATGAGAAATTAATTTCAACTGTTGATCTAATCTAATATTCACCGTTGTATTAGATGGGCCCTAGGGTTTACTCAAAAAGTCAGTGGAAAGGCACTTTGGCTCACTTTTGCAGATTGAAGTGAGAAGAGAGAGCTAAGAAGAGAAGTTTCCTTTTCTGAGATAGAAAGGAAAAATTTGCAGCACGTAAATCGAGGAGAGGACAACAACAAAGAGGGCACAAAAATAAAGGAGAGGAAAACAACATTTATTGCTGGTCTATACAGTCTGTATGGTATGATTTTTGAAGTAGCAGGCATGTTTTTTGAGGCAAATTTTTGGGCACAATTTTTTAGAAAAAGAAAATTTTCTTGGGCACAAATTTCGATGTCTATACAGTCAGTCTGTACGGTCTATACATACAATCCCTACAATGGCATAGAAATCAAGGCAGAAAACAGAGAAAAAAAATATAAGTTTTATTTTTTCTGTTTGGCACAGAAAACGAGGAAATTTTTTTCTCTTCCTGGTTGAGATAAGTTGGTCTGAAAATTTCTGAGTTTTGCTGTAAATTTCGTAATAATAAAATCTCTCTCTCTAACTGGTTTTCCCCTTGTGGGTTTTTACAGGGCCATTGGCTGAAAATATTTGTGTTCTGTGTGTTGAATGATGTGTAGATATTTATTTTCTGTCAGTGAAAAATTCTAGTTTCAGCAGTGTTTTAAAGTCTGAAAATTTCATGTTTATTTCCAACACTTTTATAAATAGGGAAAAATTTTACTTGAAACCGGTGGCTGAAAACTAGTGAAAAATATACAGACCTGAAAGCTGACATCAAACCATTGTGACATGTTAGGCCTAAATATAGCATCCAAGAAGGTGCTCATTTGAGTTGGGGAAGCTCAATGGGTCTCTACTCAAATTGGGGGAAGATGGAAGGATAGGGAAGGGAGGACACATGGAAAATATTGAGCACACACTCTATTTCGTATTGGCTTGAGATTGTGGATGGATTGGTAACCTTAGAAAGCTAAGGATGTTTATAAAATACAGGGATCAACCAAGAGAAGGGCTTTTGATCATTGGAGAAATTTGCATTTGTGAGGAGAGAGAGCTAGTGGATGACTAGTTTCTTGCCTTAGCCAATTTCGAGGGTGAAAGATTCCCATCCAAGTTGGTGTTTGGAGAGGCCATTCAGGTATTTCATGTATATTTAATGGATTTTTTATTCACAGGAGTAATCTATAGGGAATATCTTGGTTTCTTCTAGTGTAGCACATTCTCTCAACCATTTCTAGTCTTTCTTGCATATTCTTTCTCATGGAGGGATTGCACTTTGGGTGAGCTATTGTACTCTTTGGGAGAGATTCTCTTGATCCATTTATGATTTTAATAATATTAAAATACTATTTTATTCATCTTCATAAATTCTGAGGTCAAAATACCAAATGGTTTTATGTAAAAGTGATTATTAATGAGCAAACAATGACCATTTCCCCACTATATTGATATATGCCATTGTAATGCTGATGATTTAGAATGAAATAATGTATATATGATATATTTATTATGAATGGGATTCAATTTATTATTATCACAAGTTTCATATCCATCACTCAATCATTTTAATTCATCTTACTCAGTTTATTTGCATTTGGAGAAGATTTGCTGTCATTTCCCCAAGGGTTGAACTAGTGATTTTGTAGTTGTTTGGGAGAGGGTTATAACAGATTTTATAAACTAAATAATTATTCACATGAGACCTTAATAGATTCCCTTAAACACAATATTCCTCTATTCATAAATGCGAGTGGGTTTGGGAGCATTTGGAAAACCATTTTCAGCATTTACCCTTGGGGAATTTGAACCCCTATTTGCTAGTGAAAACTCCTATGTACCTTTCCGAGAATATTAAAAAATTTTGAATAAGTATTTGGAGGTTAATAAATCATCCCTTAAAATCATATTAAATTCTTAATATCATTCATATACCTTCTCAGAATATTTGGGATCATTTTGGTCAATTTGGAGACCTAGACATCAAAACTAGTCAAAGGTCGAAATAGGGAAAAAAGTGAAAAATTGGTCATTTTAATAAAATTTCTTAAAAAGGGAAATTAAAAGTGGTATCAAAGCATGGTATTTGAACTTTATGGTATTAAAAAGGATTCAAAGAAATAATCCACCACCCTTAGAACCTGAAGTTGAAGGTGTTTTTGTTGAAGAAGAAGAAGTAGAAGAAGTAGAAGAAGAAGAGGTACATTCTGCTGAAACTATGACTAATGAGGGGAAGGGACTCCTTGATGATAAGGAGGAATATATTAAAATCATAAAACCTCTATTTGATGACATAACCAAGAACGTGAAACAACAGCTTACGAAAGGATTCGAATTGATGGCTAGCCAATTTGGAAGCAAAGGATTAATAGGAGGTAGCAGTAATTCACAATCAGAAGAAAAGAAGACAATGGGTGGGCATATTTTCTCAAGCATAGGACGCCATAATATACCCAATGAATTTCAGAGCACACCAAGGCCTACTGTACCTAAATTTATTATACGCAAATAATATCCTAACATTCAATTTGAACTTGATACAATGCCGAAAGAATGGGATAAATTGGATGAAGATTGTAAGAAACGTTTACCATTTGATAAGTACTTTATTGTTGCAAACAAACTCAAAAAGAAGGAAGATAATAGGTCTATATACCAAAAAAAATAATTCAATTGTTCCATTAGTAAATTTCCACTCCCTACTTTTTATGGTTCTTCTCAAAGTTCTGCTAACACTTGGGTGCAAAAATTAGATGTGTATTTTCAGCTGAATTCGATGGTGGAAGAAGATGCTTTAAAAATGGCTATTTTGCACTTGTAAGGAGATTCCAATGAATGGTGGTTCCATGGAATGAAAATTTTGGGTCATGATCAGCTTAAAACATATGGATAATTTATTAATAGGGTACTAGAGAGATTTGAGCAAAAATATCCAGAATTGTCTTTCAAAGAACTAGCCCAATTGAAGCAAGTCGA
Organism: Pseudotsuga menziesii; assembly: GCA_001517045.1. Classification (NCBI taxonomy): domain Eukaryota; kingdom Viridiplantae; phylum Streptophyta; class Pinopsida; order Pinales; family Pinaceae; genus Pseudotsuga; species Pseudotsuga menziesii. Next base: position 659,452 of record LPNX010981644.1, read on the forward strand.
GACCCCTACTGATTATATGATGGACATTCGAAAATTATCAGCCAATGTGGTTGATGTGTATATGGTAAGGTTAGTATTGTTTTTCACTAAAGTTTTGGATGAACCCTTAAAATGTTTTGTCAAATCCCACAAGCCCACTACATTAAAAGATGCAATGAGCTTGACTAGGGATCTCCACAATGTGCTTCCTAGAACAAGATTTCCTCCCAAGCCTAAATTCAGATTTGAAAATAAACCTTGGAAAATAAATTCACTTGATAAGAAGCCTTGGCAAAGAGATTAATTTGAAATGAATAATAAATAAGGACTAAACAAGGATTAACTTCGAAGAAAAAAATTGTGCTTCACATGATTTCAACCATGAACAACAGGGCATAAATGTAATAAGGGAAAAGCTCAATACATAGAATTATTTTATGATAATGATGAGTATGAAGGGGGTATGGAAGAATAAGGACACATTTCAGATCAAGAGGAGGCATATGAGACAGCATTTGAAGAATAAATACAAGAAGAAAATCAGCCTTCACTAGACAAAGCAATAATGGCAGTACTTCCAGCAGTACCTCTTTATCACACTATTCGATGCAAGGGTGTGGTACTAGGACAAAGAGCTTTAGTTTTGGTAGATGGAGGAGCCACACATAACTTAATTTATGCATACATGGTGGAGAAAATTAAGATACCTATTGAACCATTCGATGGCTTCACAGTTGTCATTCCTAGTCACAACACAATGCAATGCAATACATGGGTTCCAAAGCTACAAGTCACCATAGGTAACTATACTTTTGTTGATATTTTTTATGTGGTTGATGTTGCTGATACTAATGTGGTTTTGAGAGTGCAATGATTGTATTCTATATGGTATCATATAGTAAATTATCAAATTCCTGAGATGACAATATTCGAAAGGTGTACTAAGGGTTGTGAGAGGGTAGTACACTTACTCAAATCAAGTAGTGACTTGCAATCGTATGAGATCTATATTGAGTCACGGGGACATAGAATGGGATGCTGAATGTCATGTCACATCTCCCAAGACAAACAAAAAGGTTTTTTAGCACCCAAAGGAGATATAGAAACTATTGCAAAAGTATGAAAATGTTTTTAGAGATCTTCCACACGGTAGACCACCTAATAGGGGGGTTGAGCACAACATTGTTTTGGAGAAGGGTACTTCACCCATTCAAATACCACCTTATAGACATCCCAAGAGATTTAGAGATAAGATTGAGAAGGACATACAAGAACTCTTAGAGTTGGGACTCATTAGATGAAGCTCTAGCCCTTATGCTTCTTCAGTAGTGTTGGTAAAGAAAAAATATGGAACATTGAGGATGCGCATAGATTTTAGAGATTTCAACACGAAGACCATCAAGAATAGGTATCCTATTCCTAGGATTGATGAGCTCATGGATGAGCTATTTGGAGACAAATATTTCTCCAAAATTGAACTTAGATCGGGTTATCATCAAATTCGAATGAAGGAAGAATATGTGCAAAAGACTATTTTTCGATGTCATTATGGTCACTTTGAGTTTATTGTTATGCCATTTGGATTAAATAATGCTCCATCAAAATTTAAAGCATGCATGAATAGAATCTTTTGCAAGTATCTTAGAAGGTTTTTTTTTGTCTTCTTTGATGATATTCTCATTTATAGTAAAACTTGGGAAGAGCACTTGCAACATCTAGAGATTGTGTTGAAAACTTTGCAAGAACAGTCCTTGTTTGCTAAGATGTCTAAATGTAAATTTGGGGTGAAGAAACTATTCTATATTGGGCACATTATTGGGAAAGGAGTTATAGTACACATGGAAAAAATCAGGGCTATCTTATAATGGATATCACCAAAAAAACATCACCGAATTAAGAGGCTTCATTGTAATATTCACCTATTATAGAAATTTTGTGAAAGGGTTCTCCAAGTTGACTTCTCCACTCACTGATTTGACTAAGAAGGATGCTTTCAAGTGGGATGAAGAGGTTGAAAAGTCCTTCCAAAAAAATGAAAGAGGTAATGAGTAGTTGTCCCGTACTCGCATTGCCTGATTTTTCTAAGCCTTTTGTTGTTGAATGTGATGCTTCAGGTGTAGGAATATGGGTTGTCATAAAGCAAGTCCAGCACCCTATAGACTTTGAGAGTAGAGAGTTGCAGCCTCATGAAAAAATTTACTCCAAATATGAAAAATAAATGTTGACCATCATGCATGCATTGGCCAAGTTTTGACAATACTTGGTAGGAAACAAGTTTGTGGTGAAAATCGACCACAATAGTTTGAGGCTGTAACATCCCAAAAATTCACAAAAATTTAAAATTTTCTTTGTGACATTAAATGTTGAGTAAATACCTAAAAATGATAGTATAACAACTACTATTAGTTTAATTATCATATAGTTTACAAGATACGACATAAGAGAAACTTAGGAGTAACTTTCTTTTTGTTAATTGTAACTAAATATTACAGAATTATTTCTAACTTATAATACATATAATACTAACCACATTCAAATTGTGTTGAAAATTAGTCTACAAAGTTAAAGACTTAGAGGCTTATTGAATTGAGATCAATTGTTTTTAAAAATTCCAGCATATGTATAATTCTGATAGTTGTTTTCTTGTCTTCTTAAAAAGGGGTTGGAGGATTTCCCGAGGCTTACTTAGCTTTCTTAAGCTACCGCAAATTAAAATTCTCTTACGGGTCGTTTATAGGTAAACATTTACTTCCAGGTTAAGGTGTAGGATTTTTAAGGCTTTGAAGACTAAAGAGTAAGTTAAGAGGATTAAACTTAGACTCTTCTGATTATCTAGATGTAAGATATCATAGTTTTATTGCAATTACTATTTTCCTCCAAGATAGCATTGGAGCCGATCGTGTGATCGTTGCATTATTACAAAATACCATGATTATATTATAGCTACCGACCATGGTTTAGTTGTTTGTACGAATTGAAATCCGAACTGCAGTCCCCCTTAGATTCCTAACTATGAACAGTTACTAGGAAACATCTCGTACCTTCCTAAGTTCTGAAATTATCGTTACTCTTTTATTTACAGTAGGTACTAAACCCCAATAAAACAAATTTATCCTTTGCATGTGGGCTCAAAGCATAACATACTCCCTATTCCTAAACATATATTCATATGTATGTCATAATGTTTTAAATCTTAGCTAGGTTATTGACAAGGTATATTTATATGTACTAGATTTTAGTTCCAATTCTAAACCAAAGTAATAATATTACTTTGTATAAGATTAGGGATATCAATATAAAATAAAAATGGGGTATGTAAAAACAATATAACCTTAGCTTTATAAAGATGCACAAAAGAATAATCTATATAGGTAGATTCTGATGAATGATAATATTAAATCATATTTCATTACGTAAATAGTTATATGCTTGTTTAAAAATCCTCTTAAGATATGACTACATTGTTTAATATACTAAGACAATAATTCGATGGATGTAATGCAGTGAAGATAAGAATTTTAAACTATAGAGAGAAATGAAAAGATTTTTACCAAAGTGGATTCCATGTGGAGAGAAAATGTTGGTAGGAGGGTTTGACATAAACCCTGAGCTCATAAATACTCAGGGTTCCCTAAAAACACGGTTACGTTTCCTACACAGGGACTGTTTGGGAGGAGGTAAGAGCCGATAGGCTTTGGCTTTCTTACTCTATGCGATACCTTCTATGGTTGTAAAAGTTCATGTTGAAATTAGCAGTGTGTTTTTGCTTCTTTGTCATAATTAATTTTTTAGTTAAACATTACAGGAGTGGTTGCTAGAGATTTATTGTGGTGAAAGTAGGTTACAAACTCTGGTTTTCTTACCACTTTTCCTCCATCTTGCTCGGTCGTGGTTCAGATAGGGTGAAATTCTGGTTGTTAGCTTTGTTTTGGCGGTCAGTGTAACCAATGGTAAATAAATGTTGAAACCCTCCACTCAATTCCTTCTATTCATTTTTGTTCTAAGTGATAAACAAAAACAACTAACAGGTTTTTGTGTGTGTTTAAGCAGATGAAAAACTCCATGAAGCTCAGAGAAAATGATGACGTTTGTCTAGAGGTGAAAGGGTATGAGCTCGACCGGCTTGGTAAGCCTTGGTCTCATCCCAAGGGTTTCTTCAATGTTGCGTTGCGACTGCTTACATGGTGTTTGATGCTAGTATTTAAATTTTCAGCTATAGCCGTAACAAAAATATCTAGTTATTGTTGTTTTGTTTTGTTTTTTTAAAGAAAGAATTTGTAAGTCCGTTTACTGTTTGTAAACCTTATGGGTTTTTTTTTAAAGCTATGGCTCTAGTATAATAGTAGTTAGAGTAAAAAAGATACAGTTCCTAAGTTTTTTGTTTAAAGGCCACGACCCAAGTAAGAAGTTTACTGCTACAGTTTTGTGTAAATGTTTAATATTTGTTGCAATTATAAAGTTTGAATTCCATCTCAGCCTGTATATTCATAGCTTCTTGTTTTAGATGCCAGAGTTATGACTGTAAGGTGCAAAGTTTGTTATTCAAGATCTCCTTTTAATGAAAAACAATTGCACCGTGTGATTAATATTTTTATAAGAAAACTCTGCTTATAAAAGAAACATTTGGTTATATTTTTAATCTATGGCTTTGGCTGGTAAAGCTATTTATTAGCAATCTTTGGTGTAATTATTTGATAAAGATTAATTAGGGTTTTTAAGAAAAGATTGTTTGTTTACAAAGTAAAAACGTGACTTCTTTTCTTTCCTTTTAGACTCTGTTAAAACTATATATTAGAACTATGTTTATAATTTAATGTAGACCATACTACGGCCATGACTGGTAAGGTCTTTTAGCAAACATTTTGATAAATTTCCTTTTTACATAGAATTATTGTGAAAATTTTAACATATCTTCCTATTTTTTTTCTCTTAGCAGCTTCAAATAAATAGAATGTCTTTATTAGGAAATTTCTGCTCCTAAGAGTATTTATTCGTGCAGCTTATGGTTTTATAATACTAACCCAGATAGCCTTTTTACTAGACAAAAGAACTTCATTATTTGATTTTTAACAAAATAAATAGTTTTTGAAGTTTTAACTTGTAAAATGGATATTATAACTGGTATATAACATTGGCTATAAAATAGATTTTACAGTGTTGAATGTATATTTTTATTTGTTTATTTACCAAGTGAATTTAATTATATTGCATTTATTATTTATTAGATCTCTTATACTTCAGGTAATTATTGTCTGTGTAACCTAAGGTTACAATATTAGTCCTTCTATAATATTCTTAGATGTTTTAAATATATGATAGAATTCTAATACAAAAAAGAATGATTTTTAAACTATCTTAACTAAACTAATCAGAGAAAAACTGCTCAAGATAGAGTAAATCTCAAATCATCTATTTCATGTTTAAATCATTCCTATTCATCTTTTAAACAAACCTGTTGTACTAGAATACTTCATCTTTATGATGAGTGGAAAAATACAACAAGGGATTTCGTCCATTAATTAAATAATTCTAAGCCTAGGTCAATTAATCAGATAAAATCTAACCATTAAAACTTCTTGGAAATAAAAAAAAGATTACATAGTCTATTTGCATAAACAATATATCCAGTAATAATAGTAAATCTAATTATAACTAATTTCATTTCAGCACCTTTACTTGCATAAGGTAAATAAAATAACACATTGGAACCTGATAATTTGTAGAGGAGACAAACATCCTAAGAAGCCGGCTCCACCCAACCAAATCCTGAAGATAGCTTAGCTTCTTGTCTTAGGACCCCCGAGCCTATGCACTGGTCCACCTGGTTGAAAGAACTGGGTGAAAGTATGGGATATAAAACCCCTGCAACTCCACAGAAGTATTTAGCAGTAATACTTCTACCTTATGCAGTAAAGCACTCAACTAACTAGTTGCACTAGTTCTGAAAAAGAGTCTTTCCACTCAAACCACTTCTGCCTTTCCCCTCATTGAATCTCTTGTACACAATTTTCACTTCAAAAAAATTATGAGGTAAAGAATGAACAACCTCCTACTGAATTCTATGGGTAAATATAAGCATGCCAAAGTATTTTGGTCAGTTTTTCACTTAATGAGCCACCTGCTCTTGTTCCACTTTCTTAGGGAACATTACCACAAAATTAGGGAAGTTGCCCCCTACAACAGCTAAAAGTGGTTGGGGATGTTTCCATGTGTCAGTTTGCTCTCACCCCAGTCTATTCCACCTAGTGGGCCAGTAGACACCCATTCAACAACCTCCTGAAGTTGTTTGTCTCATCTTTTATTTATTAACTAATAAAATATTCAGCATAATTAATTACAATCATCCTTTACCTCACTTGGTCAATAATAACAAACTTTACAATAAAAAATAACATATAATGTATTTTTAAACATAAAATTTTATTGTAATTTGGGGTACGTGACAGAGGCACTTACTCACCCAAAAGGATATAAATGAAAGGAAACAAAAGTGGGTAAGAAAGATTCAAGTTTATGATTTTGATATTGAATATGTGAAAGGAAAGAATAAAATTGTAGTAGATGCATTCTCTGGAAGACCTCCTTTTTCTCTCATGGACATTACCAAGGATTGGAAAAAAATGTTACTAGTTGAATATGGCAAAGATAAATTTGTTTGTGATGTATTAGATGGAATCAAGAGGGATGATAACTATTGGATTTTGAATGGTATGATATATTATAAGGGAAGAATTTATTTAGCTCAAGATTCAAATCTCAAGTGCAAAATTTTGCAAGAAGCGCATGATTCCCCACTAGCTGGCCATCCAAGGATCTTCAAAACTTATAGGAAATTAAGGAAAAGATTATTTTGGAAGGGTATGAAGAAATATGTTCAGAAATATGTGAATGAATGTAAGGTATGTTAGCAAAAAAAATTAGAACTTACATTCCCAACTGGTTTATTGCAACCATTTCCCATTCCAGAGAAAAAATGGGACAATATCTTAATGGATTTCATCACCGGTTTTCCCAAATCTTCGGGTAAGGATTGCATATATGTGGTAGTGGATAGATTAAAAAAATTTTCTTATTTATTTGTTGTTACATCATCTTTTAGTGATGCACAAGTGGCTGATATTTTTTTCAAAGAGATCTTCAGATTGCATGGGCTCCCCAAGAGCATTGTAAGTGATAGAGATAGTAGATTCATGGATGTTTTTTTTGCAAGAACTTTTTAAATTGGTGGGCACACAGTTGAATCCAAGTACAATCTATCATCCAAATTGATGTACAAACAGAGAGGGTGAATCTATGGTTGGAAGGGTACCTAAGAAACTATGTGGGAGAGCAGTAAAAAGCATGGCAAAAAATGGCTACACTTGGGTGAATTTTGCTACAACGCCACTTTACATATGCCAATATGGATATCTCATTTCAAAGAATTATATGATTACGATGTGCTTACCTTTGTTGAGATGATCTTTGGTGATAGTAGAGCTCCAAAAGTTAAAGATTTGGTGGAAGAGAGCTAAGAAGTTTTAAAGCTTTTGAAAGACAATTTGCAGGTTGCTAAAAATAAACAAAAACAATATGCAGATAAACATAGAGAAAAAAAGGACCTTTAAAGTTAATGATTTAGTATATTTGAGGTTGCATCCATATAAACAAAAATATCTAAAAAATAATGGAGCAAAAAAGCTAAAACCAAGATACTATGGCCCATACAAGGTAGTTCGGAAGATTGGGGAGGTATCGTATGAATTAGAACTTCTGGAAGGGAGTAAAATCCATAATGTATTTCATGTTTATTGTCTCAAGAAATATATTTCTTAGAAAATTGTCACTTCAGAAATACTTCCTCCTTTGGATGATGAATTTCAGCTCACACTTGTTCCAAAAAAAAATTTGAAGACAAGGGAAAGGAGATTGAGAAACAGAACTATCAAATAATACTTAGTACAATGGAAGGATCTACCAACTGAAGATGCCACATGGGAAGAGGAGAAGATTTTTCAGCATCCAAATTTGAAATCCCTTGAGGACAAGCAATCTTGGGTGGGGAGGACTGTAATTTGCACTTTCGAATAATTGCATAGCAGGACAATTCCATCAATCCTACTAGTTCCATAGGTTGGATGGATACATTTGGAATTTTAATAAGGGAGATAATAAATTATGTTCATACATTAGAATGGAATAAATATTTAATAATGGAGCTAATTAAATAAATACAAGAGAAAATTGAAGTGGCAATGGAGCATGGAGACACATGGATATTATGGGGCCCACACAAGCTAGAATTTTTGTGCACATGGCATCTTTCTCTTGCAATTTCGAATCCATGGGAAGCCTAATGTTCTTGGATGATTTATAAGGCTAATACACTTGTCCATATGCATCATAGGTCAAATTTGGAAGGAAGTGTAACTTACATGGGAGAGGAAGAGTCAAATGGGAGCTTCTTGGACACTTGGGCTAGATTCCCTAACATCTACGACATCTATGACACTAATGATGAAGATGCTATGACATTTATGACATATTGCAGACCTGAAGGCTGAAATATGAACATTATGGCATGTCAGGCCTAAATATATCATCCAAGAAGGTGCACATGTGAGTTGGGGAAGCTCAATGGTCCCTACTCGAATTGGGAGAAGATTGAAGGCTAGGGAAGGGAGGACACATGGAAAATCTTGAGTACACACCCTAATTCGAATTAGTTTGAGTTTGTGGATGGATTGGTAACATGTTGGCTTAAAATAATTGCCTAAGTCCAACTAAGAAAAATTAATCCACACAAGGTGCTTACAGCGACCCCCGGTATGTTTGGTATGATTAATTTTCATAGATTAAGGTTCAATTACCCTCTGAGTTTTCACTCTTTTGAGGAAGAATATAATCACTTGAACTCAGAAAAAGTAATTTCTGAATTAAATATTAATCTAAAATAATCTATCTATGATCTATGAAATTTTACTAATTGTTTCTAATCAAGAGTTAAAAGCAAACCTAGTTCTGCTCTTTAAGAGAGTCTCTATTTTGTTTTTATTTATGAAAGAAACCGTTTCAAGATCATAATCAACTAATTAAATCTGAAATATATTACAGATGTTAAATAAACTGAAAATTTATGCAATTGACTTAAAACCAATCTAAACGACTGTTCCTGTCTCGGCTGAGAGAAAACCTTATAACTAAATTAATTATCTCTTGACAAGTATAAATAACAAAAATAAATGAATGATATAATTTCAAATAGAAAAACTATTAGAATTCATATCATTAACACTCTCTCTATTTAAAACGTTTTATGATAATCAGAAAAATAAAACACCAAAATTTCATTCTTTCTGTAACATAATGGTTAAGGAATAATCAATGTTAAACATTAATATTTGAATATAAAATTTAAATACTTATTAATCAAGGAACCTATGAAAATATAGCCGCAACCAAATTCTGAATAAAATTATTTCTGTTGGGAAACCGATTTCTCCAAATATGTTTAGAGATTTCAAAAATGGCTAGTGCTCAAGAGGTAAAGGACGTAATTTTGGAAGTGGATTCTTGACTGTTTAAGCTGATTCGTTACGGTTTACCCACAATCCTTCACGCAAAAATGTGTCTTTTAATTGGTGCACGATTCTTGTATAATCTCGACTATCAAAGCATGGAATTCTCTTTCTAGAAGAGAACCTGGCAATTGGAACTGCAATCCCCTCCTCTTCATTCAAGGAAATTGTTTTGACCTTTTTCCTCGACTCTTAACATAGAATCTACATATCTATATAAAAATATAGAAAAGAGCATTAAAAAAACAATCATTCAACACAAAATAGAAGAATAATTTAAAATGGTAAAATAAAGAAGAAACTTCCCTTTCACTTGATCGATAATGTTAGCCAAAACCTAGTCGACTAAACTTGAGTTTACCGCTTAGTTACAAAAAATTAATTTTTCATGCCGACCTCTTTATCGTTTTCGTACTTGTTGAGTGAAACTTGTCTAACTCCTGACTATACAAGTTTATAAACTTTGGTCGTACTTTTAGACCCAATTAATTTACTTCGACTTACTTGTCGGTTATACCGACTGATTTGATAGCTTGTCGGTAACTTCACTTTGATCACTAGTCGGTTGATCTTTTCGACCACTAGTCGGTTGATCTTTTCAACCACTAGTTGGCTTATCACTTTGACCTCTAAGTTGGATGACCTCTTCAACCTCTAAGTCGGCTTACTCAACTGACCTTGTCGGTTCACTTACTTTGGTCTAGTTTTAGTCGAAATATACAGAGTATGTTTCTTAGTCTAAAAGACTTAAGAAATTACAAATGATTTTCAACTGTGAGTAAGCTAAAGTAAAAATGGACACATTAACAATCCAACATAACTTATAAAACATATACCCAAATATGTAGGAAGACTTGAGTCGACCAATGTGTTGTAAAACTTGGAACTTTCGCAGAGTGAGAAATTTATGGGTTCTTGTTCTTTCACTCAACCGTAATTGTGAAAGACATTTACATAAGTAAATCTGGAAATAATTTGCGGCCAAATAAACATGCATTCAACCATAAAATATTTCATATATAGAACTTATGCGGAAATAACAAAGGTATTACAAACTTGTCGATCCAAACTTGTCGGCTCATCGACTGGTCCTTTACAGAGCTTCGGCTCTTTAACTGAATCTCATACATAGAAGCTTGAGCTTCAACTTCTCCTTCTCTCTTCTTCTCACCCTAAGTTCCTCTACTGTCTCTCTATTGTTTCTAGTGACTAACCTAATTTACAATCTTCTTCTTCTATTTATAGGCAACCTTAAAATTGCTTCTACATGAATTGACTAACTCTCCATTAAAGATTGTAATAACTATCTACCTAACAACTTAGCTTCAGAAATAAATTCGACTGGTTTACATTGTCGAATCGTGGACTCTTCCCTCTTGTCAGACTGACCGACAAGATCTTAACTGATACAGATTCTGACAGAGTCGATTGAGAGTCAGGTACAGATCTGCGAGTGATTAATATTTCCAACACTCCCCCTTAATTATGAGTAGATGGATATTTAAAAAAAAAAATTTACAAAATGTTTCAGAGCTTAGACATGCTCTGTTTATGACAGAGTTCATTGAGTATAAATTGTCATTCCAAGATAACTACGTAGATACTCGAAAGTATCCTTTGCCAATGGTTTTGTAAATATGTCTGCAAGTTGATTTTCAGACCTACAAAATTCCAAGCAAATTTCTTTGTTGTTCACCAACTCTCTTATGAAATGAAACCTTATGTTGATGTGCTTGGTTCTCTTGTGGAACACATGTTTCTTTGATAATGCTATGGTTGAATTGTTGTCGTAGAAGATGGTTGTCGATTCTTGATGGTTCTGTGACAAATCTTTTAACACTCTCCTCATCTAGACATCTTGACGTGCAACACTTATCCCTGCAACATACTCCGCTTCAGTTGAACACAAAGTAACTATGGGTTGTTTCTTTGAAGCCCATGAAACAACACATGTACCAAAATGAAATGTGTACCCAGATGTGCTCTTCCTATCATCTATGCTGCCTCCATTGTCACTGTCAGTGTATCCAATGAGTTTAAAATTTTCTGAGGTTGAATACATAATGCCAAGGTCTTTTGTGCCACTTACATATCTCAAAATTCTTTTACCTGCTTGCCAATGTGAGTATTTTGGTGACTCCATGAACATTGAGATCATACTTACTCCATACATAATGTCTCGTCTTGTCACTATTAAATACATAAGGCTGCCAACAAGCCTTTTGAACAACGTAGGATCCACAATTGATCCTTCATCATCCTCACTCAATTTTAAACCTGTTATTACTGGTGTTGGGGTTTTCTTACAATTAGACATGTTAAACCGTTTTAAAAATTCACTTGCATATTTTTTTTGTGATATGAAAATACCACTTTCAGACTGTTGAACTTCAATTCTCAGAAAAAACGTCATAAGCCCCAGATCAGTCATTTCAAATTTACTTTCCATGACTACTTTAAAATATACTATGCCATAATCACTAGTAAGTATTAAATCATCTACATACAAGCAGAAAATTAGCATCTTACCTTGCTCATTCAATTTATTTTACAATGTTGGTTCACTTTCACTTCTGTGAAATCCATTTTCAGTGAGATAGGAATCAATCCGACTGTACCAAGCTCTAGGAGCTTGCTTCAAACCATATAGTGCATTTTTCAGCCTGTACACTTTATGTTCTTGACCTGAAACTTCGTAGCCTTGTGGTTGTTCCACATATACTTCCTCTTCTAGATAGCCATTTAAGAATTCTGACTTGATAGCCATTTGATAAATGGGCCATTTGTTTTGTGCAGCAACGACCAAGACTGTTCTGACTGTATCCATGTGTGCAACAGGTGAAAATGTTTCATTGAAATCTATGCCGGGTTGTTGTGTGAACCCTCTTTCTACCATTCTTTCTTTGTGCTTCTACACATTCCCATCAACATCTTGCTTGGTCTTGTAAATCCATTTGACACTGATTACATCTTTGTCTTTTGGTACATCAACCAGTTCCCATGTCTGGTTCTTCTCAATGCATTATATTTCTTCATCCATGGCTTTTTCCCATACTTCTTCTTCAACAGCTTCTTCAAATGTTAGTGTATCATATATAGGAGAAAACAATGCAAAGAGAGAGAATGAATTTGGTGTACCAGATTCATATATTTCACGTAGACTTCTTGTCTTCATCGGTTCTATCGATGTTGATCTCAACGAAATGCTTGATGGATTCTGCTGTCCTCTTGGTGTACTTTTCAATGTAGCTTGAGTTGCTACTTGTGTCGATGGTCCTTGTGTTGAACCATGTCGTGGTGTCATGGGAGTCGACGGTGCTGTGACCGGTTAACTTACATGTGGTGTTTGAACCACTTCCTCTTCCATATCGTCATTGTTGACATTCGACACAATATTGACATTTATGTCAACGGTTCCATCCCATGATTCATTCTCGACAAATTGAACATCTTGATAGATTATCACTTTCCTTGCGACAAGATCATACAACTTGTATGCTTTTGTGTCTTCAGAATAACCAACAAAAATACATTTCTATTCCTTCTTGTAGCTTCCTTCTCAGCTCATTTAGAACATGAGCATATGCAACACAACCAAAAAAATTTAAATGTGAAACACTATGATTCATACCTGTCCATGTTTCATGGGGAGTTTTGTTCTTCACACTCTTTGTCGGACACCGGTTCATAATGTAAACAACAGTTGCGACTGCTTCACCCCAATATTCATTTGGAAAATGCTTGGCTACCAACATGCTGTGTGCCATCTCCATGATGGTTCTATTCTTTCTTTCGGCAATACCGTTTTGCTGAGGTGTATACCGTGTAGTGAATTGTTTTTGTATGCCATGGGTCTTGCAAAAATTTAGAAATTCATTTGAAACGTATTCACCTCCTCTGTCGTTCCTTAAGATCTTGATGCAATGTCCACTCTGGTTCTCCACGAGTGCTTTGAACTGCTAAAAATAACTAAATGCATCATATTTATGTTTCAAAAAATATACCCATGTTTTTCTTGAATAGTCATTAATAATTGTTAGAAAATACTTGCAGCCACCAATGGATGATTTCTGCATTGTACCACAAATATCAGAGTGCACAATTTCAAGTGGTGTGCGTGCTCTATAGGACTTTCCAACTGGAAAAGTCTCTCTCTGATGCTTGCCAAAAATGCAACCTTCACAAACCCTCTCTGGTCTTTCGATCAATGGAAATCCTTTCACCATATTCTTTGTGTGCAGTAGCTTCATCCCACCAAAATTCAGATGTCCAAATCTGAAATGACACAACCAGGATTCATCCTGAAATTCTATCTTAAATGCAGCTTGTAAACTAACACTGCCATTTTCTTTATTGTTGAGGACCTTGACCGTTTCTTTACTTTCTGCCTTGAATGCAACTCCTATGTTTTTATTCCCTTTCATGTCGGGAACTATCCTCAATGGAAACAAGCGATTGCTTTTCATTGGAACTTTTGCTATCAGTTGGTCGCTTGGATGCTTGTCTTTGATCACACAGTGATCATCTTCCATGTAGACTCTATATCATTTTTGTACCAGCTGTCCAATGCTTAACAAATTATGTTTCAGACATTCAACATGATAGACATCAGGGATATACTTACTCTTCCCTGTTTGGTTAGAATATCAACAGTGCCTTTTCCTAAGACAGTAACTTGGACATTGTTTCCAAGTGTAACATTAGTTTGAACTGAATTGTCTAGACTGGAAAACAAATTTAAATTACTAGTCATGTGGTTGTTGCATCATGAATCTAAGTACCATATGTCATGTGGACTTTCTTGAACAACATTGCATTCGAGTAGAGATGTCGATGCCATTAACATTGCACTTGTCGAAGTGTTGGTGCTGGTCGACTGATTTGGGCTTTCCATTCCTTAGTCATATTGTTTCTTCATGCACTCATATGCATAATTACCAAACTTCTTATAGTAATGACATTGGATTTTTTATTTATCAAACCTTTGACCACTTGGCTGACTTAGGTTCTGATTATCTCCTCTACCACCGACATTTGCAAGACTTCTGCCTTGTCCTCCTCTTGAATAACTTCTTCCTCTACCTCTGAAGTTGTTTCTCCCCCTGCCTCTACCACGGCTTATAGATGACTATGCTTCGAATGCACCTTCCAGTGATGTTTTTGTTCTGTTGAGTCTGTGTTCATGATTGATGAGTGAAGCTTGCAGCTCATCAATGGTAAATGTCGACATGTCTGTGTGTTCTTCTAAGGTCACAACAAAGTTTTCAAATCTTGGGGGAAGACTTCTGAGAATTTTTTCAACCACCCTTTGGTATTCTATGGCTTCTCCATGAGATTTCAGTTGGTTTATCAAACCAACAACTTTGGTGTAGAATGTGTCTACAGTCTCTAAATATTTCATGGATAGAGATTCAAAATCTCTTCTAAGATTCTGCAACTTGGAAGTATTTTCCAAAACCTTGATAGGCAGTCTCCAATGTATCCCATGCTTTCTTAGCATTATTTTTTGTTGCTACTCTTGGGAGTATGCTTTCATGCATATCTTGATGTATGTAAAACATAGCTTTTCCATCTTTCTTCCTCTGTTCCCTCAAGACATATTTCTTAGCCTGTGTGAGATTGTTATATGCTTTCATGTCTACTGATTCTGCATAACCATGCTGGATTGTCTCCCAAACATCTTGACCTCTGAACAAAGCCTTCATAGTTAGAGACCAATATTCATAATTCTTTCCTGTAAAAATTAGAGTTTGCAATGAACCAGAAGTGGAAGCCATTTTTAATTTTTAATAAACTTTCCTTAGAAAATTACTTTTCCACTTTTTAAGACAAGATTTCTTTCATAAACCTTGCTATGATATAAACCTTGCGCTGATACCAGTTAGCCAAAACCGAGCTGATTAAACTTGAGTTTACCGCTTAGTTACTAAAATTTAATTTTTCACGCTGAACTCTTTTTCGTTTTCTTACTTGTCGGGTGAAACTTGTCTAACTCCCGACTATATAAGTTTATAAATTTTGGTCTGACTTTTAGACCCGATTAATTTACTTCGACTTACTTGTCGGTTCTACCGATTGATTTGACAGCTTGTCGGCAACTTCACTTTGAACACTAGTTGGTTGATCTTTTCGACCACTAGTCAGCTTATCACTTCGACTTCTAAGTCTGTTGACCTCTTCGACCTCTAAGTCAACTTACTCAACCAACCTTGTCGGTTCACTTACTTTGGTCTGGTTTAGTCGAAATATACAAAGTATGTTTCTTAGTCTAAAAGACTTAAGAAATTACAAATGCTTTTCATCTGTGATTAAGCTGAAGTAAAAATGGACACATTAACAATCCAACATAACTTATAAAACATATACCCAAATATGTAGGAAGACTTGAGTGTCGTAAAATGTGGAACTTTCACGTAGTGAGAAATTTATGGGTTTTTGTTCTTTCACTCAACCATAATTGAGAAAGACATTTACACAAGTAAATCTGGAAAAATGTGTGGCCAAACATGCATTCAACCACTAATCCTTTTACAGAGATTAGGCTCTTCGACTGAATCTCATACACAAAAGCTTGAGCTTCAAATTCTCCTTCTTTCTTCTTCTCACCCCGAGTTCCTCTACTATCTCTCTACTGTGTCTAGTGAATAACTTAATTTACAATCTTCTTCTTCTATTTATAGGCAACCTGAAAATTGCTTCTACATGAATCAACTGACTCTCCATTAAAGAGTGTAACAACTATCTACCTAACAACTTAACTTCAGTGTTAGGTATAACTCCCGATTCCATCCATTACATAGCTAAAAGCATTTATTTATACATTTCATAGGACGGTTGTGTTTCACCTTCCGCCCAGCCTTTTCGGCTTCCT
>LPNX010981644.1:693288-708456 GCA_001517045.1 Pseudotsuga menziesii
TTCAGTTAATTTTTCAATGCATGCCTAGAAATCACCGTCCTGGTTGAACCGTTCTTTCAGTGTCTCCGACATATCATTACAAATGTCTACTGGGCTTATGGTGGCTATATATGGGTTGTCCTCCTATGTAATCTGGGTTCGAGATCGGGGTGGAGGTGTAGAAACTAAATCAATAATGTTTTCATCTGTTGAAATGATTGTAGTTTTTACCTTTTTCGGTCGACCTTGTTTTGCTCCTGCTTTGACGAACCGTCTAAATTGTGTTTCGACCAAAACTTTGTTTGTTGTTGCGTCTTCTATGATGTCAAGAGCAATCACCAACAGTTCTTCTTCATCTTTTGACTCTGAAAGGATAATCTTGCGCTTACCTTTTCATTTTTCCTGAAGTGCCTTCCTCTTCCTCGAAGCTGCTACTTCCTTTGTTATTTTCCTTAAGTTTTCTTTTGTCATAGCATATTGCGGATCATCTGATTCGATGCATTCTTCCAATTCTTATTCTCTCCCCTATTGGTTGGTCGAACTGATACTTTTCTCAGGTGGTTTGGTTACCTATTGCTCATTTGGTGTATTTCCCCTTTGGGTCAGTGGTGGTACGATTGTTATTTGTAGTCTCTTGGTGTCCTCTACTGGTATATCATCCAACATGAAGGTATTGATATGTAGTCGAAGTTCATAGTCCTCCTCTTTTTCTTGGTTTGTTAATGGTTCTTCAATCGTTGGATTTATTTCTTTAGCTTTTGCTGGTATTGATAACTTTGTACCAGATTGTCGAGCTAGTTCGCAGAAGATCTCTTTGACTGTTGGGTAATCGTCGAGAGGTTTTGCTGTTGATTTTTCTCCCTGCAAGTACTAGACTGCTGTGTGGTCTAGCTTGAGTTGAGCTAGACCACATAGCTATGAAACCAAGGAATGCTTATATGTTGCGAGGTGTTTTTTCAAAATTAATATAAGGATGATGTTGATGATGAAAGTCTTGCTCTTATCTATATGTTTGTGAAATATGTGAACTTAATGATGGTGTTATCTTTGAATATACATGCTTGAATTTGAATGATGTGGATTCTTGCAAGGTTCATTGGGTTAATGTATGTTGATGTTTTCGTTAAATAATTTTGAATTATGTTACTACGATGTCTGAGTTAGAATAGTTGTGAAAAATGATAAGTAGTAGATGTTATTAATGATATGCGCAAACCATGAATCTCTGAGTAATGTTGCGATAGAGTAAGTGATAGTGTCAAAATACTATTCCTTCTACAAAAATGTGGTTCCTACAGCGCTCCCTCATACATCTCGGGTGAGACTGCATCTACTTCATAGGTGTTGCTAGATAGGGTAAAACATGTCTGGGATGATGTTTAGGGAGCTTGCGTTGATGGGTGTCAACATATATGTGGGTTGAACCCCTGTTGACAAAGGTATGTCAACCATGGACATAAAGTACCCATCGTCTCTTATGCTTCCCTATAATCACTAGTACATATGGCTCAAAATTTCCACGAAATATTGCCACGACTAAGTTAAAATCAAAATTTTCGTGGATAAACAAATACAAAATTTGAAAAACAATGTTCTTTCCCTCTATAATCATCTCTATAGTGACAGACATAATGGTTCGTCGCTATAGCGACAAAAGTTCATGGAAATAACGAGGAAATCATAAAGTTTGTCGCTATAGAAACAATTTCAGTTCCATGGAATACATGCATGGAAAATTCATTACGATCTCAGGTTAACACATTTTTTTGGTATGTAAATTTTTGTTACACGTCATTAAAACCATATGTTTTTAAGGTAAATATCATGCATTTTTTTTAATTAATAATATTTTGATGTTATAACATTAATACATATATCTTGCAGGTATTCAAACAAAGCAGAAATTTTTATGTCCAGTATGTGGTTCTAGGATAAAATCTCATCGTTCAAGAAGTTTAGCAAAGGATGTGTTTGATGAGTACAGGCACTTCCTCACTAGGAACCATAGTTATCTACCGAGAAAAAAAAATTCAATGGTAAATAAGAGAATGGAAAGAAACCACAAAGAATGATACCTCAACCAGTAAGTTGGAATATAATAGAAATCGTATAGGTATGCAAATTGTAGATGTAGCATATATAAACATTTAATATTATGAATTTTATATTTTCACTTAATTTTCTCTACCATGGGTACTGTCATGAATTATTGTTAATTTGTTTTTGTTTATGTTTAATGGATGTATTTAAGGCATGAATGGGCTTCCGCGAGGGATGAAGATTTATCCCATACAATTTAGTAGGTTTCCTTACTACGAGCACCTACAAATAGCTCATTTGTTCAATATAATGCATATCAGGAATAATGTAACAAAATTAAAGATATGCCAGATATTAGATGGAAGGACTAAGAAAGATAAAATTGGAAAAATTTGTAGTGACATTGCAGAAGCCAATCACGCATTTCAAAGTGTAATTATTTCCAATGATGGAGATGGAGACCAAAATATTAGTCTTCGATGGTTATTGATAGAGCAACAAAGCAATGCTATACAAGAGGTCACTCAGAAAATAAGGTTTCTGACGAGGTTTTCATCGAATATACAAAATATCTTAATGAAAATAACGTTCTACCTCTATCTCTACCAGATAGTTTTGACGGCAACATAAAACAAGTTATATATGATATTGCAAAATACATGAGGTAAGTAACAATTTATATTCATGAAAATGTTTTTTCTCTTTGTTCCATAGGTTATTGACATATTGTGTTTTACATCTTGGAACTTTATTATATATGCCTCAATTTTGTTGATCATTGTTAATTTCTTGCATCATTTGTAGGAGGATTTCATCTAAATAAATCCATAAATAATATATTAGGTGGATTTAATGATAGCTAATTTACAATTCTTAATTGTTATTTTTTCATATAGTTGGTCGTGTGTGGGATGCACTGCATTTATACATTGCAAAAAATCTTGATTGGATGGAGGAATGGATAGGATGATGTAGAAATTTATATGGTACCTTATCATGGGAATGGGTTAGTAAATTGATTAAAACAATGCATCGTTATCGAGAAGGATATCTCGGTGAACTTACAAAAAGGGAAATTGATTTAGCATGTGGTTTAAAAGATAAAAATGCAAGTATATTTACCCTGGTTTTCTGGTTGCTGATCTTCAACGGTCAATGGAAATTCTAATTGACTTTCTTTGGTGGGATCTGTAGCTGGATGTGTATTTGGAGGATTTGGTACAGATGGTTCAGGGTTTGGTAAGGGTTCTAGATTAGGAAGTGGTGGTGGAGATGGTGAATGGTCAGGTGTAATTGGTGTAGTGGGGATATTGTCAGTTGATGATGGGTCCACGACTTCTTGTGGTGAATCATCTGGGTCGTCAGAGAATAGGTTGTCAATCACCCGGTGGATATCTTCCAGGTTATCTTCCTCCACATCTCTTGCTGGCTCATTGGCTAATGGAGGGTGTGGAATGTCGAAAGGGATAATGGATGAGGTACAACTTGTGACAATTTGAGATGTCTTGTTGGGGTTCCTCAAGAATGTTGACTTGATAATTCCCATAGATCTTGGTTTCTAGGGTATTTGGCCAATTTGTTGACAGAAGATCTACCTTGATCCACTAGCTTCAATCAGTGGAAATTTGGTGGTAATCCTCTGGATAGAGATGAGTAGTTTAGTTAATTTTTCAATGCATGCCTAAATCACCGTCCTGGTTGAACCGTTCTTTCAGTGTCTCTGACATAGCATTACAAATGTTGACTGGGCTTATGGTGACTATATATGGGTTGTCCTCCTATGTAATCTAGGTTCAAGATCGGGGTGGAGGTGTAGAAACTAAATCAATAATGTTTTCATCCGTTGAAATGATTGTAGTTTTTACCTTTTTCGGTCAACCTTGTTTTTCTCCTGCTTTGACGAACCGTCTAAATTGTGTTTCGACCAAAACTTTGTTTGTTGTTGCGTCTTCTATGATGTCGAGATCAATCACCAACAGTTCTTCTTCATATTTTGACTCTGAAAGGATAATCTTGTGCTTACCTTTTCATTTTTCCTGAAGTGCCTTCCTCTTCCTCGAAGCTGCTACTTCCTTTGTTATTTTCCTTAAGTTTTATTTTGTCATAGCATATTCCGGATCATCTGATTCGATGTATTCTTCCAATTCTTATTCTCTCCCCTATTGGTTGTTCGAACTGATACTTTTCTCAACTGTTTTGGTTACCTGTTGCTCATTTGGTGTATTTCCCCTTTGGGTCAATGGTGGTACGATTGTTATTTGTAGTCTCTTGGTGTCCTCTACTGGTATATCATCCAACATGAAGGTATTGATATGTAGTCGAAGTTCATGGTCCTCCTCTTTTTCTTGGTTTGTTAATGGTTCTTCAATCGTTGGATTTATTTCTTTAGCTTTTGCTGGTATTGATAACTTTGTACCAGATTGTCGAGCTAGTTCGCGGAAGATCTCTTTGATTGTTGGGTAATCGTCGAGAGGTTTTGCTGTTGATTTTTCTCCCTGCAAGTACTAGACTGCTGTGTGGTCTAGCTTGAGTTGAATATGAGCTATTTTTTGCATACTTCTTTGGATGTTCTGAGGCAGAATCCATATAGTCCTTTGGATTTTCAGGTTTTGGAACCAGTTTTCTAGCATTTCTTTACCATTTTCCAATTCCTTCAGCGTCCCATTCTATGAAAATGGCTTTTACCTCCACATGTAGTACTTGTGTGGTTCCTGGAACCACTTATCCCCAATGGGACATAAGTGGTACGTTGCTATCCATAGAATCAAAGATGGGAGCCTTATAATCCCTGCCGATTCCTGGGATTTCCCACAGATACTTTTGAGCATGTCGGAAACATGTTGAGCCCAACGATAAATTTTTCCTGTGGTTTCTATTGTGTCGACCGCTTCTAGGATGTCCATCTTTATATCACTTCCTTGACCTATAGGAGTGAGTCCTGTTGCTATGATTTTGGCCATGATTTGCGGCATCTGGGATTATACCTGACTGATCATTAGCCCTTTCGAGTTCTTTCCTTTTGCTGTTCCAGTTAGTCATTCTACTAGTCCTTCTTTTATACCAATAGGGGGGACAGGGTCCCCTTGATTTGATAGACCGGTAAGTTTGTATATTACTTCTCCAGAAATTTCTACTGGTCAGTCGAAGTAAAATTTACCATTGTGATACCGACTAACGATAAATTTTATGAACGTTTCTTTCGTTCCTCCAAAGCTTTCCATGACCAGTGTGTTCATGTAGCTCATGATGGTGGTGAAGCTGATCTTCTCTGATTATTGTGTTATTTTCTTGTCCTGGTAATCCCATTCTTTGATTTTTGCCCAGGTTTTGGACCAAGAGGTTTCCTGTACCTTGGCATTCTTGATATTTCTTAACCTTCTCATTAATGGGGTTTCAGTGGATTGTAGTTCGTTTGATTTTGTAGCTGCGGATCTGGTTTGCATCAGGGCCATCTCATCGGTCTCTTGGTCGAATTTATTTATAGGTTCTCAGCTCTCAAATTTCTGACTACTGAATTGTTCTGTCTCTTCAAAATACAGTAAGTGATCTTTTTCTGGCCCGATATTTATAGGTGGAGCGGGTGACGTTTCTGTCGATGGATGTATTAATGGCGAAAGTGATGGTCCAACACAGTCTCTGGATTTTGCGTTAATTGTGATTTGATTTTGGCGCTCCTTCTGTCCGTAGTCATGAAGGCGTGATTTGATCTTCGGGGTCGCTGGTTGATGTCGATCATGCGAGCGGTCGATGGCAGTATGTTGATGGGTTTAGTGTCGGTTGTTGAAGTGTTGGTTATTATATCTTTCGAAGTTTCCTGTCATCCTGGGTTATGGGTGTTGGTTTTGTTTTAGGATTTTTAGATTTTATAGTTTTGTTTGACAATTATGGTCGTTATATTTATGTCTTTATTTTTTTTATTTTTTTTTAGAACTTGGTTTAATTTTTGTATCGTTTTAGTCCGGCACCATTAACAAGTTTTTGAAATATTATGCCTTGTAATGTCCTTAGTCGGACTGATCCGTTGGCATGAATCTCTTCGACAACGTAAGGTCTCATCCATTCTATGTATAAATTTTTTGGTTTTCCTTTTACTCGACTCTTGTATAGTAAGGTGAGGTCCCCTACCGATAGATTTTTGTTTTTGATATTGTGATCATGCCAAGCCTTCTGCTGCTGTTTTTGGATTTCTTGATGTTGTAGAGTGAGCAATTGGCATTATTCTAGCTTGCTTAATTGCATTAGTCAGTCCTTCCTACCTTCTTCGACATCAACATGTAAAATATCTACTATGATAGGTTTTTGTTGTTGAAAATGTAGTGGAACAACTGCTTCTTGGCAATAGACTATTCAGAACGGTGTTTGGTCGGTCGAATGCTTGTATGTTGTTCTGTAAGCCCATAGTACTGCAGGTATATTTTTATCCCAATCATCTTTGTTGGTGTTGCAGATTTTTGTTAGGCCCCTTGTTAATGTTTTGTTGAATGCCTCGATTGCTCCATTCGACTGAGGGTGATAAGTTGTACTACGTCGGTGGTTAATTTTGAACTGGTCTGTTAGTGCTTTAATGGTTTTGTTAATAAAGTGTGAACCTTGGTCACTGATTAGGGTTATTGGGCATCCAAATCTGGTAATTATATTTTTGTAGATAAATTTAGCAGCTATCTCACTAGAACATGTGTCGACAGGTTCTTCTTCTTCCCACTTGGTTACATATTCTACTGCGGTTATTTTGTATCTTGCACCTGTTCTTTTTGCTGGTATCGGGAATGGTCCTATGAAGTCAATGGCCCAAATTTCAAATGTCAAACTTGGGTTTAATGATATCAAGGGAATTTCTGTACTAGGCAGAGGTCGACCCAGTCGTTGGCATCTGTCGCATTGGCTAACAAACTTTTTACAATCCTTGTATAGTGTCGGCCACCATATCCCTGACTGTTGGATTTTCTTGGCTTGTATCTACTTGAAAATGTCCTCTCGCCAGTCCATAGTGTTCTTCGTACATGATATTATCTCTTTCGTGTTCTAATACGCATCGTCTAAGGATGCCATCCAGGCCCATTTTATATAAAAATACATTTATGAGGCTATATGGTGCAACTTTCATAGCTAAGATTTGTTTCTTTTTCATGCTCGTGCCCTCTGGTGCTTGACCACTTTCTGAGAATTGAGTTATTTCCTCTAATTCTGCTGGGACTGCTTCTATTCAAAATAAGTGTGCATCTAGTAGGTTATCTTCGACTCTTGTCAGCTCCTCTCTTGTGTCAATTCACGACAAGTGGTTGGGTCTGACATTTAATTTTCCTGGTCTAACAATGACTTCAAATTCAAATTCTTGGAATAGTAGTAGCCATCGACAAATTCTCCCATGGCGTAAGGGTTTGCTTACAACGTATTTTAATGCTTGGTGGTCGGCATAAAAGATGAAAGGGTTGGCTAGTAGGTAATGTCGATACTTCTGTAGTGTAAAAACCATTCCTAATGCTTCTCTCTCTATTGTCGAATAGTTTCTTTCTGCCTTATTTAGTTTTCTGCTATTGTAAACTATGGGGTAATTCATTCCATCATCCCCTGGTTGTGTTAAGATCACTCCTATTGCTAGGCCCGATGCATTGATATGTACGTGAAATTTGATCGACCAATTTGGGAACCTTAGGATGGGTGCCTTGACTAGATTCCTTTTTAGTGTTTCAAATGATATCTTTCATTCATCTGTCCAATCAAACTCCTGATCTTCTCTTAATAGTTCTTGCAATGGATAGGTCATATTTTAGTAGTATCTCATAAATTTCTTGTAATATCCTATATGACCAAGTAGTACCCTAACTTGTTTTGGGTTCACTGGTGGTTTTAAGTCGAGGATAATTTTTATTTTTGCAAATTCAACCTTGATGCCTTCTTTTCATAGAATGTGTCCTAATAGTATCCCTATAGGAATTAGAAATATGCATTTCCTTATGTTCAGAGATAGTTGGATTTTTCGGCATCGTTCCAATATGAGCCTTAGCCATTTGCAGTGATCTTTCAATATACAGTATATCATCCAATCATTGAAATATAATGCCATTGTTTTGTAGATATATTCTTGAAATGTTTTGACCACAATTCTTGAAAATACTGTAGGTACGTTTTTTAGACCAAAATGCATAGCTCTGTAGGCAAATGAGTTGAATTCACATACGAATGTTGTCTTTTTCTAGTCTTCTTTGGCTATTGGTACTTGGTTGTAACCTGAGAATCCATCTGTGAATGAGTAGCATTCATGTCCTACGACTTCATTTAGGATTTCATCTGCATAGGGTGTTGGGAATGGGTCTGTTAAGGTGACTTTGTTTAATTTTCTGAAATTGACACAGATCCTTAGCATTGTCGGGTCATGTTTCTTTGGTTGTACAACCATTGGACTTGAACATTCCGATTGGTCAATAGGGTAGATAATTCTTGTTGCAAGCATATTATCAATCTCTTTCTTGACTATCTATTTGTATTTATGAGCTAATTTATATGGCCTCTTCTTTACAGGTTAGGCATCAGGTTTAATGTCGATCTTCATTTTTCCCATTTCATGGACTAGACCTTTGAGATATTTGTAGTCTCTAGCGAATACATCCTGGAATTCTTTTAGTAAGTTTACTATTTCGGTTGTTTGTTCTTCACTCTAGTAATCACCAATTTTTGCCATTTTTGGTCGATCATCGTTTGATATGTCAAATTCTTTAGTTTTCACTTTGGCATCTAACCATTCTGGTGCTTTGGATTCATTAATCAGTTTGCTCCCTTCTTTGAATTGTGAAAATGTAGTAGGAAAGTCTGCTGTAGTCATTCGGTCGGTATCTTCTTTGTCAGCTGTCTCGACTTTAAGTACTGTGCGAATTGGTTTTGTTGTTTCTGAATAGTATGATTTCCATTGAAATATTTTCCCTTCCGTATTTTCGTTTTCCATTTGTAGTCTTGTTGACTATGGTATTGTCTTGGTTTTAATGTTATTACATGTTATTGTCAGTCGATCATAATTTTGTGTTAGGGTGTTGTTCCTGGTTGGTTCTGTAAATGCTTTGATTTGTTTTGCAGTTTCAACTAACTTTTTGTTTTGTGGTATAAAGTTGAAGTCTTTGATGAAGTTCTCTCTAAGTTCATGCCATTGAAATGTTTCACCCCATGCTTCTTCCATTTTGTACCACTTGTTTGGTAAGTCGGATAGCATCGATGGAAACAAGTGTGGCCATGTACGTTTGTCTTTATATGCAAGTATTTTCCACTCTTTTTCACATGTTCTTATGTGTTCTTCTAGGTCCTGCCCCTAGATGAACATAGGTATTTTTGCTTGTTTGGTTAGCCTCTTTCCTCTGAATATTTCTACAAAGTAAGTCAAAGCTGTCATCCATGTCTACAATCTTGATTGATGGGTATCCCACCGTCTAGCAGCTTGTCCTGTGAAGGTTTCTACTAAGCTTTGTAGTTGACCATGTTCACCAATGTTTTTAGATACTTGTTCTATGTGCATAATTGGTGATTCTCTTTATTTGTACCTTGGGATTGGTATGATACTTATATTTGTTGGTTTTAAGGTAAGGTATTCCCTGCTTTTCTTTTCAAATATTTTTGGGATGATGGAAACTAAGAAACATTGTTGGACTAGTTTATTTTGCACTATCTGAATGGTCCAGCAACCTCTTTCTTGTGTCTTGTA
The DNA here is from genome assembly GCA_001517045.1 of Pseudotsuga menziesii. Classification (NCBI taxonomy): domain Eukaryota; kingdom Viridiplantae; phylum Streptophyta; class Pinopsida; order Pinales; family Pinaceae; genus Pseudotsuga; species Pseudotsuga menziesii. The sequence continues at coordinate 702,995 of LPNX010981644.1, forward strand.
GTTTTCGACTTCCCAATCATATAATTCTGCATCTGAGTTGTATCCTATTGAATCTTGATTGCCTAAGTGAAGGTTGCCATAGACATTGGGTTCTGTGTAGTCTTCATTATTTTGTATTTGATATAATTGTTGGATGTCGACTTCTTCATCAATAGGTTCTATCCAAGGTTCTCTTTGGGATGGATGGATAGGTACTATAACTTTCTGTCCATTCCCTTTTAGTTTTATCCTTTCTTTATCTGCAGATATTTATTCTTTCATTTTTCTTCCCCATGGTCGACCTACTAAAGATGGGAAGGAACTCGATCCTTCCTTAGGGTCAATAATTTCAAAGTCGACTTTGGTCGATATTCCTTTTATTGTCATATCGACATTTCTCCAAACTACGATAGGTTCGATCAGAACTTGGTCGAATAATTTGAGGTATATTCCTAACTCATATAGTCGAGGTCTACCCAATTGTTCCCAAGTGTCGTGACTCGTAATATTTACTTGTGAGCTGAAGTTGAGTACAACTTGTCGAACATGATTTCCTTTGATTTATAGGTCGACAAGTGGGTCGGCATCACTTTTGTCCTTTTGGTTTAGACTGCATATGTTTTTTGTTTGTTTTTCTATATTATTTTTATGATTCATATTATACAATAATTCAATGAATTGAGATACCTCTTTATCATCTTGTACTAAACGTATTAATTCTTTAACTATGCTTTGTCGACTATCATCAGATTCTTCTTGTCTAGAAAATTCTTTAAATATATTCGTTGCATCATTATATAATTATTTTTGTTTAGTTGGGTTAGGATAATCGTTCTTTTCTTTTATTTTTCTTATGCATGGATTATCACTCCCAACTTTTGTCCCTTGTCGGGTTACTATTTGCAGATTCTTCGTATTGATTACATCATGTTTTTGAACGCACGACAAGACATTAACGTTTTTTCTTTTTATTGATTTTATCAAGCATGGTAGGACAATCCTCTAATGAGTGATCACCTACACCACAACTAGTACAAAAATTTAAATTGGTTTTGTCCTTGTATGGGCAGTCTGCATATTGATGACCTTCTTTGTAGCATGTAAAGCACTGGATGGGATTACGTGGTCGATTGTCGCAATTCCCAGAGAACCGACCTTGACCTCCATATCCTCCACGATGGTTGTCAAACCGGTGCTCATATAGACGACCTTCATATCTTTGATTATTCAGTTCATTTTGATCATTGCTTCGCTGGTTGTTATCGTTATTCTGTGTGACTGTGTTTTTCTGGTAGACTGCTTGGTAGTTTTGTTGGTTCTTTAAATTTAAGTGGCAGTTGACCATTATGTGAATTCTTACTTAATAGATTGCACACCAAGATGCTTTGTCATTTTTCATGTTATACGGGCAGTCTTTCGTTGTGTGTTCTCCATGTTCTTGGAAGATGTCACAGAAGCACTTTGTCTGAACAAATTGAATGTCCTGTTGACTTATGTATTGCTGACAGTTATCTTTAGTGTGTCCAACCATTGAGCATTTTGTGCACCAGACATCCTGGTTCTTGAGGTTCAACTCTTTCAATGATTTCTGCATGATTTCTAGTTGTTCTTCTAGTCTAGTAACCGTGGGATATGTTGGGAAATCTTTGTCCATCTCCACTTGCAGGGATTTGGTAAGCGCATCTTCGTATGTTTTAAACGTCTCCAAGCTTATGTGCCACCGAATTTTCTATGATAGGCCTGCAAGAAACCACTGAATTAATAGTTGTTCATCAATTACATAATCTAGTTGGATGAGGAGGTCTTTCCATCATTTGTCATATTCTTGGACAGACTTTGTTGGCTTTTGATATGTTGTTTTCAACTTTTTGGCTACCAGATGTTTTGCATATGGATTTTTAAAGAAAGACAAGAATTGTGCTTTAATTTCTGCTTTAGATGCTTGGGGAGTTTTCTTGATATAGGTCTGTTGCACCTGCAACAAATTCCCAAAATTTTAAAAAATTCTTGGGACCCTCCTTTGATGAATTAGCTTGTTTTCTTCCCTACTTTGATGCAATGGTTTCTCAGAATGTTTTAATGCCTGAGTTGCTCTACTTGCTTCCTTGGAATGCCTTGGGAAACTAGCCGGATAGCTGCTATTAAACGTACTTGAAGCTTGTTGAAATCGGAAGTTATTTTACTTGAGTTCTCCGCCGTTGCGGCTGTTTTGAATTTTCCCCCCCGATTGCAGAACCTTCCGACTGCCGATCCTTTTTATTGAGCATCGGACGCTTTGTCGATATTTATCCCGCCATTGCGGACGGACTTTTAATTACGACTTCTGGTTTTCTCCCGACTTACGTGTTTTTCGACTGATTTCAAGTTTTAAATCGGAGCCTTTGACCATGTTTTCTCCCGCTGTTCCGGAAGGTTGTGAGCTTTCGTTCGCTGACTTGAGATCCTCCCGATGTCTGACGCAGGTTACGAAAATCGGAAGCTTTCAGGATCTCTGCTGCCTCTGTTGCGGAGGGTTTCAAGCTTTCACCGCCTGATTGGAGAACCGTCTGACAGCCGATCTGCCGATTAGTGCCCGCCATGCGCATATACCCAGCGTGGTAAACGTTGGACCCGTCTGCTGTTGCGGAAGGAATAACACTCTCGACTGCCGATATGAAAAACCTCCGACGCCCGATTTATGGTCTCCTTGCACATGTGAAAGGTTTATATATACGGGGACATCATTTGGATTATTCTATTATTTGTTTATGTTGCTCGAGCTATCGCAGTCATCTGTGCTGTCGACCCTTCGAACCCCGTGGACCAGCGTGCCGGTATGCACGCCCAGGTGTTACTTGGAAGCCCAACCGTCCTCGCCCAGTCAGCCACACGTCACTACCAGGTAGGCCATTCTTTCCGTGCTTTGTTCCTTTCAAGCTTTGTAGGCTGCGGTTAAGTGCTTTACGCAAACCCTGTTTTACATACGTACAAAGGTCCACCCGTGTTTGTGGTTTGCCGTAGTCGTTTTTCTTCTCCGCCCGGTATTTTGCGCCTCCATATTGAATTTTTCCAGTTAGGTTAACCGATAGCGGTTAGGGGGGAGGGGCGTTTTTTCATTTAAAACCCGCATTTTATCTCAGCCGTAATTGTTTCGCCCCGCACGCAGTGGATGAAGGCACGGTGCAGGCGGCCGTTACGCCGCCTGCACCTGGTTTTCCCTTATGATGATGAGGTCCAAAAGTGTTTGCGGTGGTTTTTTCTTGTGATTTAATGGTTCCTCCGCCGGTCAATTTCCCCAGTATGTGTGCCCGGTTTCGAACCCCAACCTTTTGGTCCGCGTCGTCCCACGCAGTCCGTCGATCTCGACTGTCTGAAACCCTAGGCTGTGCCGTTGTAGGGGTTTGCGATTTAAGGATAGCATGGATAGGGCGTTCGATGAGAGCGTCGTATGCAAAAAAATGTTGTTGAATCCCGCAACGTATTTTCGAATTGATGTAATCACCTCCCACGAATAGCATTGTGGTCAAAATGTTTAGACGGATAACATGATATTTATATGTATAACCCATTTCTTCATTGGCTAGGCAATGGACCACATTGATAAATTGTTGGACAGTACATTTGCACTTTGCTTTTAAGATCCATGCATTTTCCTTGCGAATTGTTTTAATAGGAGGAACGGCATTGCGAGATGATTTCCCACTGTATTGCACAGGATTTAGTCTTTTTATGCTAGTAATTCTGATAGTTAGGGCATTGTTGGATTGTGCATACATGCATTGGTTTCTCTGCTGCTTTCACATTAAGTACATAAAACTGGCACTTTGCATATGGATGTAATTTATTGCTATTTTTGAAGATGGTTGATGGATGTTGTAAATATCATACAAAATGTTTTGCATCATATAGACAGAAGAACGAAGTAGTGTTCGTTTGATTAGTCAAATATGCAAACTTATATTATAGTTTCATCAACTAGTTGCTGCCATGATGTACATAGATAAAATAAATGGTTGCACTCTGTCTTGTAAATATGTGCACCTTAAATGCCTCAATACTACAATGTTATATATGGCAGGGAGAAGCCGAGCCCACTATGTCCAAAAGACAGAAGAAGAAGGCCCCTGCGGTCGAAGAACAACCAGAAATAGAGGTCGTCACAAAGACTGAGTATATATATGAAGATACCCAATGTATTTATGGTGTGGAGCCTGAGTACAAATGGGGTGACATATACAGATTGATTTCCCGCAGGGAGGTCCCCGACATGGGTCTAGAAGAAGAACCAATCTATGCAAACATAGAGAGATCCGCCATCATGAAGGTGGCTACCAGACCAGAGCTGTTCCCTTGTTCTGAGGTGATTAGATGGATTCTACCCCATACAAATACAACCACAATGCTCATAGGGAATGTGGAAGGCCAGGGCTATGCTGCATTTATCCCAGGGTATGTGGCATTGGCCTTCCATCTGCCAGAACCTCAAATATTTATATCTGATGCTTGGCTGGATAACATCAGAATGGACCTGATAGAAACCCTTAAGAGAATGATTTTGCCGGGAAAGCTGTACAGACACAGAGAAAATGGAGAGTATGATACAGCAAGCTTGAGGGCTCCTTACAGATTTATAGCCCTGATGCTGAATAGGATCTTCGGAAGATCCCATGGCAGACTCTTCAAATTTGAATGGATACCCATTATGTTCCACGTAGCAACCCAAGGAACAGTCTTCAATTGGGCCAGCCTAGTATCAAGCAGTATTTCTTCTTGCGTGGCTGCTGCCTTGGGAGGATAATCCAAGAAAAGGGCCAAATTCTACATGAGCTCGATATTGGTAGATTGTATACTGTGCAACCAGCCTTTCCCTGGTCTCAAATGTGTCTGGGACAGGGAAAGGATGCCTGTGTATGCTGCTTATAAACCATTGTGGGCTCAGCAGTACCATAGCCACTACAGGGAGGTTTGCGAGCAATTCATCATGCCACTCTACGTACCCATCTTCTGGAAGGAGTGCGACTGTATGTCAGAGGAGGCCATGCGGGTAATAGAAGAGCATGCAGACTATTTCCTGACTGAGAATGGCATGTACATCAGAATGTTTGGTGGCACGAAATGCCCCTTATTGCTGCCCAAATACGCAACAGATTATGTTATTCATAAAGAGGCACTCAGGAAGGTATTCATTGATGGAATAGGGAATTATCTTTTTGAGCAAAAGAAGGCTACATATCCTCCGCTGCCGTTCAAACTAGGTAGCTACAGATTTTCCAAGGTAAAACAAGCTGCGGAGTTCATAGAAGAATTGGGGAAGTTCCATTTTGGTGAGATGACTTTTCAAAGGAATGATACTCATGGTAGAATGGCAGAGCACTGTAAAGAACATAAAGTACATTTTGAATACGCTCACCACTTTGACAAGGAAGAATCTGTCTTCCGAAGTGCCCCTAACTTGACAGCTCTGAGAAGGAGGTTTAAGCCTAAGAACCCCACCAAGGGTGGAA